>CAAKHD010009727.1:0-15597 GCA_901007705.1 Fistularia tabacaria | reverse complement strand
CTTCTTCATCACCTCTACTGCCTGCACCAACATTTCCATTGAAGTCTGCCCCAATTACCACTCTCTCATTTCTGGGGATATTCTGCATCAATTCATCTAACTCATTCCAGAACTTCTCCTCCTGTAACTCACATCCTACCTGTGGGGCATAGCCACTGACAACATTGAGCATCACACCTTCAATTTCTAGTTTCAGGCTCATAAGTCTATCTGACATTCTTTTCACCTCTAGAACATTCCTAACAAACTCCTCCTTCAAGATAACTCCTACTCTATTTCTCTTCCTGTCAGTACCATGATAGTACAACATAAAAATCTGCTCCCAAGCTTCTAGCCTTACTACCTTTCCATCTGGTCTCCTGGACAAACAGTATATCCACCTTCCTTCTCTGCATCATGTCAACCAACTCTCTACTTTTTCCTGTCATCGTCCCAACATTCAAAGTCCCTACTCTCAGTTCCAGACTCTTGCCTTTCCTCTTCTCTCTCTACTTCCAAACACGCCCTCCTCCTCTCCTTCTTCGACCCACCATAGCCAAATTTCCATTGGTACCCTGTAGCTTATCGGCACCAATGGCGGTGGTTGTTAACCCGGGCTTCGACCGATCCGGTATGAAATTATTAGGTTTGATTCGCATATTTGGTTTTGGCAAAAGTTTTACACCATTCCTGACGCAACCCTCTGCATTTATCCGGGCTTGGGAGCGGCTCCAGGAGACACTGGCCTGTGCCCCCCGAGCCTGGCTCCAGGAGACACTGGCCTGTGCCGCCCTGAGGCTGCATTGTTTACATTTATGTGTAAGCACAGATTATATCCACTATAGGATCACATGACTGAATTCATCTCTGTTGGTTAAAAGTATTGATTCTGGTATAATTGCATCACATTGGGCACTGTGTATCTTTCCAAAGGGAATACAAATTTCATTGGCCGACCCTACATCCAGATGATCCACGGTTGTGAAAAAAGAATCAGAAGTAGAATAAATGCTGTTATCATGGGACTCAACCTCTCACCTGACTGATCAGATCTATGCAAGTTGGAGGGAAACTGCAAGGCTAGTTTGATGGCTGCTGATATGATTTAAAATAAATAAATAAGTAAATACATAATCTATCCACTTGATGTTTTATATTCTTTTCTTTCTTTTATGCTCAACATGTTTTCATTTAAAATGTTGTACCACCGTGGATGTGCAACTCGTTGGGGTTCTTGCTCCTGCCCAAGCACACTGGAACAGCTGTTGGCACTGTGCAACTGTCTGATAATTTCCGTGGAGGCCCTCTCAGCAATAATAAGAACAGAGGAAAAAAAGGTCACGGTCAAGCATTGAGAGGAAAGACAATACAAACTATGCACCACATTCTGTGGTCCTTCAGGGGTATGTTTCAGATGAGAAGCATTGACTTTCTCCTCTTCACATTATACACAGCAATTTTAAGCAACATCGATCAAGAAGAACTGAAAATAAAGTGATGGCTTTACAAATACTAAGAAATATATAATGAAATGAAGAAAAGTCAGCTCATCTTGAGCATATTTGTAAACTTATTTGATAATGATTATTTTCAACATCAGTATCAGGAAGATAAAGATAAACCTCTGCATTACATCATCTTCGCCCTTCACAGGTGAATAGTCAGGATTGGTCATTTATTTTGCACATTCTACATACCTAAGTTTACATGTTCCTTGTCTCTATCCAATAACTAACCAAGGAAATTTGGAAAGAAACACTCAATTTTCTTAAGATATGCTCTGAGCCACTGGGTTAGATGTTGTAAAATGTTCAGATGTCTCATATTGATATAATTGATTTAGCTGGGATCACATGTCATACAATTGCATGAGGACACTGAGTTGATAACACTGTTGTAACCTCAAAAGGAGAACTTCATCTGAATGTAAAAGAACTACAGTAACTAAGGGCAGAAGACCTGAAAACACATGCAAATGGCCTCTCAATTTCACAGACTTATGGAAAAAGATATCTTTATATTATGTTTCTATTAAACACAATTCTCAATATAAAAGAAAGGCATTTTGTCACTCAAATGGTGTTACTTGTACATAATCACAATTTTCCATCAAATATCTGTATTGAATAAAATAGAAGCCTCGTATCTTTCGATCCAAGAGCCATCGGAAAAAACATATGTAACTAAACCGTAAGGAAACAACTGAATTGAAACAAACAAACAATTGAAATAATTTTTCTGTATTGATTAGCATTAAGATGAAGTTTTTGTGAATACAATTTGTTCACATCCAGTTTTATTTTGTCTCCTCACAGAATCTCAGTCTGGTGCTCCCACTGCATCTTCAGACTCAACATCAACAGTTTCCCTCACCCACAAATTTAATACGAGATTAAACCAATGCTGTTGAACAGCAAATGGTGTAAATTCCCTACACCCCTCATCTGAAGAACATGTATCAAATTTTTTCTGTTTTGAGAACCAATGGCAACCACGATTGATGAAAATGTTTTATTTTTTCAAATGCAGGATACTTCTTCTAATTACACTATGGGTGCTATTACATGTGTTCAGTTTTTTCTGAATGTTAAAATAAGGGTGTAATTTTGGATTTTTGATTATGAACCATCTCATCTATGAACTGCCTTTTTTAGTCATGCAGATCTGCTCTCTACATGTAAGCGTTGGATAGAAATGTGTAATATTAAAGTAGAAGGCCCAGGGAGTTCCACAGGTGCGATGGTGTATGCGAGCACTGTTTCTCAAAGGAAAGTAAAAATTATTCAATTTTACCAGCTGACAACTGAATAATTAATTTTATGAAGGAACACAATAACCATATCCCAATCATCAAGGCCTCCTTTCATCATTAAGGCACCAGAAATCAAACTGACTGAGCATCCATTTTAGGGAATTCCTGACAGTGCTTTCTACTGCAGGCTGTATCGATAATGCTGCCAGTCATTTCTAGAATATTTTGTTCCAACAGGGTCTGAATGAAATGTCTCAAATAGAAATGCGCTTTTTCAGTGAATTGCCACTTGTGTAGCTGGAGGAAATTATTACTGATAAGTTTGACTATGAACATTTTTGAGCTGAAGAAGTTTGTACATGTTTGAAGGCATTGACCAAAAATGTCTGTCTCGACAATTCTAACTTCTAAACGTTGGCGCCAAATATCACTGAATAATGGGTATTTACAAAATTTCAGTCTCAAAATGCCATCGCCAAAACTTAGAGAAAAGCAAATCCTTCCATTTTACTTAAAAATGAAGATCAAATAAAGCACTATACTCACTATAATAATTTTTTTTAAAGCACCCTACTCTGGCTAAGAGCCTTAGATTCAAGATGAGTGTACAATAGAATCAACATTTGCATGGTAATTGGAAACTTATTACTACTTTGAACTTCTCTGTCACAGTAACATCACTCTCTGCCACTCCAGACTTCCTCATACAGTACCATAGTTCCTCTCTCAGTATCCTGTCATGTGCTTTTCTTAGATCTTCAAAGGTACAAATGCAGCTCCCTCTGACCTTCTTCTTACTTTTCTACCAGCATTCAGCAAATGCTGTATCTGTAATACTCTTTCTGGGCATGAAACCATGCTGACAAATGTCAACTTCTAACGAGTCTAGTTTCCACAACTTTTCCTATAACTTAATTTTATGGCTAATCAACTTTATTGCTCTATAGTTACAACAATTCTGCACATCTCCCTTATTCTTAACAAAGCACAACTTTTCCCTTCTCTTTTCCTTAGGCATCCTTTCACTCTCTTGATTCTGTTGAACCATCTAACCAAAACCTTACTGCTGCATCTCCAAGACATTTCCATACCTCCACAGGTATATCAACAGGACCAACTGCCTTTCCACTTTTCATTCTCTTCAATGCCCCACTGACTTCAGCTTTACTAATCTCTGCTATTTCGTGCTCTACAATAGTCACCTCCTCTACCCTTTGCTCTCTTCCATTTTCTTCATTCATTAACTCTTCAAAGTACTCTTTTCATCTTTGCATCACCTTTCTGGCACCTGTCAATACTTTTCCCTCTCTACCATGATCTCCCAAACTTGTTACCTGTCCTTCCCATATGTATCTCACTTTTTTGCCAACCTGTATAAATCATCTCTCACATGTTACTGTACAAGCTACTGTACAAGTCATCATACACCCTTTGTTCGGCCTTTGCTGCCTCTACCTTTACCATGCACTGCATCTCCCTGTACTCCCTTTTTAGATGGTCACAATTTTAAACAGAGGGAGCTACTACTGCAGTTAATACAACAATACCGTCACTCAGTTGAGTCAATCAAATGGTTTGTTAACTCTGAACAGCCAGTGCACCAGAGCAGAGGAAGAAACAGTGATGATAGTCGGGCTGGCTCCAAAAGAAGGAACATTGATCGGGAAAACCATAGCTTTAAAGTCGAATGGATGGAGACATCGATGTTAATTCTTCAAGCAGGCAGTTCAAAATCAGTGTGCCACATATACTCCGAAAAGTTAGCATTAATTAAAAGTAGCAATGTAGCAACATTTGCCACGATAAAACAAAGCACAGCTCTTATGAGGAAAGTTGTCCCCTGTAGTCATGGCTGAGGGCACACAAAATAACTGAACTGCAAGCCTACCCACATCAAAATACATACATTTAGAGCTCAACAACGTGCAAACTAATGTTCATTAAAAGTATTGTGGATTTTGGAGAAACACAAAAAGAAGATACATTAATAAAAAAGAATAATTAAAAGAGAAAATGTAGTTTCCAAAGATCTGTTTGCATTTTCCCCCAAAACAGACAATTTTTATTTCTTTTTTTGGACAGAATTTCCTTTTTACTCGACTGGTAGGTCTTCATTTGTTTCACACTGGCACTACTAAAAAAGAAAAAAATGTTTAGTCAATGCTCTGTTTGCACCTGTTCTTTCTTAAAGAGCTATTTTTGATTTATTGTTTTGTGAGGATGTCTTTAATGTCAGAAGAAAAAGGGGTATTTGGCACTGTTTGCACTTTTGAAATGTATTCACCCCTAGGTTTCTGTTTTCCTTAACCTATTATGGCCCTAAATGTATATGCCTGGGACTACTTTTATTTAAAGTAAAAGATCTAGCTGCAAACTATACAAGTGCACTCCATTAGAAGTCTCCTGTATTGAATATTGGCAATAAATTTTGTTAAAATCATAAAAAATGCGGAAAAAGGGTCGGTTGGCTATAAGACACAAGCTGGACTTGGGTTCAGACCTTTTACTTGGAGGAGGTTTAGCAACTGGACATCTAAATTTTAATGGAATACCCCTGCCATAGGTAATCGGTCACAATGACAGTCATTGTTAACCTGGGCCCTGACCATTCCATAATTGGTTTTGGCATTAGTTTCTATTTTACCACATTAACTCAGTGGACTTTTCAGTGAAGAACATTCTGAACCTCCTCGGTATCTAATCTTCATTCGGATTAAATAAAAATCTGCTTCACTGCCCCCTCTTTACAGTGTTGAGGTCTTGGTATTGCAGGTTGCATTATGAGTCAGTATGTAGTCAATGTACCGCTGATCAGACATTTCAATGCACTTATAAACCCATTTGTTAGAGAGGGTGAATTATAAAATATATTGATTTTATCATTTTCTTTCACCTGATACCTTTATTTTGAATAAAGGGAATCATATTTATCTTGATCAAGGTCTTGGTTTTAGGTTTTTTTTCAGGGTTTCTTTTCTCATCAATGTTACACTGGACAATGGAAACACGCTTCCTATTAAGATAAATGTAAAAAAGCGATGTTATATTGACGTTAAATTCAAATGCGTTTGTTCAGGGGGATCTTGCACTGCTGTAAGAGAATCAACACCCTAGCAATTTTGCTCATCCCATAGAATCCTCTTTTTTTCCCATTCCAAAATAAAGCCAAGCAAACCCAGGACCATTGCACCAGTGGGCAACTTTCCTCACCCTATGCACTCCATCAAGTCTAATGTTTACTAAGCTATGCAGCAGAGACAGTCGTTCAACTGAGCACAACCAGAGTTGAACATTTGAAGTAACATGAACACGAAGCTTTCATATATAACATGAGTAAGAAATATTGTCCCAGTAAAGTCCAAAAAGGCCATTGGAAAAATAAGAGATGTAAGCAAACGCTTCATACATATACTGCTTGACTTTAGAAGAATTGAGGAATATCCTTTTAGCTTACCGTTTATGAAATAATCAGGGTTTTTTTTAATGAAACTGGTAAATCATATAGAAAAACAGTAATAACTGTTACCGGCATGAGCAGGAAACTTTTGGAAGTTGATGAAGAACACAATTTTGAAGCAGGAGAACGTGATCAAAATAATTGCTTTTGAAATACCACCGAAATACAAGCAGATTAAACTAAGCATACACACAAACACAATCAAAAGAAAAAAAAAAACATTAACAGTGATATCATGGCAAGTGGGAAATTGATTAGTAGAAACACAAAAGAGGAGGAGGCCCTATATGATCTGATTAACTTACATACTAACAACATAACAGGGGAAGGATGAACTTTTGAATGTAAATGAAAACACAAAAAGTGAATCACATCAGACATTTAATATAATGCAAAATAAAGTTGGTTATTATTAGTAAAGGTTTATTTGGAACAGCAGAATTAAGAACTTAGAAGCCTCCTATGAAATAGAGTAAGTGGCTGTCCAAACACAATGTATATCATAAAGTCAAAAAATCCCAAACACACTTAAAGCATTGCAATGAAAATGAGTCGTTTGCTAGTTATTTGATAGAAGTTTGATATTTCTTTCATTATTCACTAAATAATTTTAGAATTAAACATATGGGAGTTCATTGTAGCCTTTTTTTGTTTAATAAACAACCATCAATATACTGAAATTAAGACCCAATAGGATGCATACAGGAGAGTAAGAATACTTCTGTGTTTGTGTGAGTGAGCAGCAGCAAACAGGACTAAAGAAAGGGAGTTTTCAAGGGTCAGAAATCAAACTGCAGAAGCAATATAATACCTTGTTTATAGCTAGTAAGAATGTAACGGCAGCTACACATGGAGACCCCAATTTTCTGCTGTCCTGGGGTTACGCCCCTCCAAAATCTAATTTGTTCTCTATTTATATGGGTCAGATCAAATGTAGGTTATGTGCAACAAACAAAGAAATTGATTTTTTTGTATTAAGCATCAAAAAGGACCCGAGAGGAGGCTGTGGTTGAGATGGTTGCCTACGGATGGTCAATTTGGGTTTTCAATTCTTAGCTTCATCTGCCCATACATCAAGGTGTCCTTGAGCGTAATACTGATTCCCTGGGCACCTGATGGGCTGGCCAGCGGCCACTGTTTTACACATAATTTGCCACAGTCAATGTGTGTTTGTGTGTGTATGTGGGGGCTGGGGGGGCTGGGGGGCACTTGCCTTACTTCTACAAGAATTGTAAATGTTGTCTTTTTTATTATACCTTTATTTTCAAGTACAATTACACTGAGGATCATGCAAAAAATGGCTATTCTTAAATGATAATCGGCAAGAGCAGCATGAAATATACGGGGCCCTGTTGAATTTCTCATTACATTTTGTCAAAGATACCAAGGTGATATTATCTCACCTGTATTGTAGTCTGGGGACACTTTAGTCATAATTTTACCACTGTCAAGTAAAAGCATATTTTTGGGGGGTTACAGATTGTCTGCTGCTAGTGCCATGTCAGAATAAACAGAAATAAAGCTTTCAAAAAGAGCATCATATAATTGCATTTTGCTGCAACTCGTCTGCAGTAATTATACAAACAAACAACTAATCCCAGTTCACTGCTGACATGAATAACTTGATGCAAGCCCAGGAGGCACTGTATTCGCATCTAACCCATCAAACGTATTTGGCAGGTATTTCTTCATTTCTCAAACAGATGTTCCTGATACAGAAATGACATGCACAAATCTTTTGAAAGAAAAAAAAACATTTTGACATTTCTTTGAAGTTTCACGTTTTTACAATAATGATTCCGAGAAATGTATTTAGCTAGATATGAATAATGCCACGTCTTGTCAAATCCAAGAGCAAGATCAAGGTTGAATGCTTGTAACTCATTTAGTTTCTGGCAAGAGTTTTTGGGCATCACAATTTGAAATGTAGTTTCAAACTGTATTCCATTTGCGTATTCTCTTCCCAGATTTTTCACCTCTTATACTCATAACTTCACTGTCAAAAACTTTGCAAGACAAAACTATACACTGCTGTCTAAATCATTCTCAATAAATAAATTCAGTCTGGGAAGACTCTGAGCTCACAAATTAGATGAGATTTACAGTCATTTTATTTCTGACTATGATAGAAACAAATTCATCTTTGCAACCTTTGAATTCCCTCTTCATACCCTATTTGAAAGAATACAGGTGCAATCCACTTTTACTTTGACTTTACTTATTCAACCTGGGGCTGCTGTGGTGCCAAGCATAGTTTTAGAGCATAAACAGAGTAGGTCATTTTTATGAAGGCCCTTAATTAATTTTAAGGAGAGGCAGCGTATATATCCAAATCTAAATGCAGGCAACTGAAATAAAGAAATAATTGAAGAAGACATAATAACAATAATAACAATAGGACTGCCACTTCAAATTGTATTTCAAATAAAGAAAGAAGGAAGGAAAGTAACAAATAAAGCTCATATTGCCCACTACAAGGAAAGCAGCTCAAAGATCAACTGTGGAGACACAAGGATGGCACGAATGTTGTTTGCTACGTTTGTTCTGAGTTTCTGATTCCCTTTGAATCAGATCATACATTTAATTTTTTTCTTATTTCATATTTTTTTAAGCAAACCATTTATGAGTGATATTTTTTTAACTGGTATTCATATGTTATAGAGCTGCCCTGTACAATATCTGAAGTGGACTATATAGCAATCCCAGAACACATCAACCTCACAGTTTTGTCTAATCAGCTTTTTCTATGACCCAATTTCATCTCTATTCATCTAGTTTAATGCCAGCCAAACAGATGACTTTGAGCATGTTATGATGGCAAGAAGATAAAGTAGAATACAGCCTAAAAATTGCATTCTGTTTTGTTTTTCTTAGCAATTTGCACAATGTCTCCATGTGTAATTTGTTTATTTTCGGGGAGAGGAGGTTGTCTCTTACTGTGAAATGAAATTTAATGCAAAATATGACGCTATTTGGCAGATTTAAAATATTGCCTTTTATGTGATAATATCTTTTTAGTTAGCTGTGTATTTATCAGTCATCACATTTTCATTCATGAACAGCTCTGCAGTGAAAAGAAAAAAAAAATCTATGCAAAATGCACAAAACAGCTTTTTTGGCTCATTTATGAATGACTTTCATCGCATCACTGTAAAACCCCAAGTGACCCATGTCTTCTGTGTGTGTGCTTGAAGGCTGATCAGCAGATGAACTGCAACTGTCTTGAATATGAGTGCACATTCAAGGACTAGGTTGCACTTGTCTAGAAACAAAAAAAAAAAGAACAAACTAACACCCACAGAAAGCACATGGGGAAGAGCAATTAGTGTCTTGAGTTTTTGCTCTTGGGTCCAAACTGGATTGCAAGACTAAACAGTCAAATATAAGGAACAAAGTGCCCATAGTCTATTGCTGACCCTCGAATACAGCCCTTAGAATGCTTTCCATCTGTATTTTTTTTGTTTGGTTATTGTTTTCGTCAAGACATTTATTTATTTATAAAATTCATTAATTGTTTTTTTTTTTTTCACTCACACTAAGTTTGCCTTTCATGATGCGCCTGTCTCTGAAAGGCAGACCAATTGACCAATGTCAAAGACCAGAGAGATCAGAGCAGCTTTTCTCAGTTAGCTCTTGATGAGAAAAAAAGTATGCATAATGATAATGTAATATTTATGTAGTGAAAGTGATGTAAATTGAATGTGAACACCTCCTCTGCATACACATAGAATACCTACATGAAAAGATTTGGCCATAGGGAATACCTTTATACACATTGAATGTTGAACACAAATATTCCATCTCTGTTCATTATTATGTAGATTAATTGTTTAAGTAGGAAGACAAAAGTATTGCGTTAACAATATTGCTATTATCTGAGAATACATTACTTTTTTCCATACTTACGAATAAATATCTACAATTCAGTCTTTGTCCGGACCATTTTTTCTGCAGTCAGGGGTGCAGTGGGCCTGGGGCCAATATCCAATGTCACTTGGCAAGAGACGAGGTGCACCCGAGAACATTCGCCAGTCAATCACAGGGACATGTATAGGGACATACAATCATTACCCCTGCCATTCATGCTTGGTTAATTGAGTCTTCAATAATCTACTGTGTGTTTTTGGATTGTCGAAGGAAACCAGAGAACCTAGAGAAAACCACATGGACACCAGGAGAGCATGGTAACTCTATACAAGAAAGCCTCCAGTCGGAATTGAACGAGGAATTTTATTGCTATGACAACAACATTAAGAGCAATTTAGTAAATTTGAGAAATTTGAGGGAACTGGGATGAAAAAGCATTTCACTGTGAAATAAAATTTGTAACTTCATCATGGCCAAAGAAATGTCAAGAATCAAAGGTTCAATACTCTGCAGTGGTTAATTGTTGTTATCTTGCATTTAAACTTCTGACAACAAAAACGAGTAGATGTCAGATCATGCAGCTTGGTCGGAATTGACAAGTGTCTGAAATTGTTGTTGACCAATTTGCACCCTGACATGGTTCCCCGCAAATTTCTTAGAAAAAGTGACATGTGTACTTTGCATTATGCAGGGTTAACATTTGCTGTCTATTGTGCAACTTCATGTCAATGGCCTGCACTAATAAGATTAATCTCTCTCTTCTGAACAGTAATTATATATCCTCACAATACTGGTGGAATCCAAATATCTCAAATATTGCATCAAATTCATCAGGTAGGATACTTAAGCCATGTTTCTACTCGCAGTTGTAGCAACACCCAAGCCCACCTTCTTCACCAACAAATTAAGCTGAGAGGTCTCCGTTGCTGAAGATAGTGTCTTGTCTTTTGTGTGATGCAGTTATGTATCTGTTGGAGAACATGCTGTTTTACATTTCCAGAGACGACTGTGGTAACACAAGATGGATTTATATAAACTAAAACTAGAGAAATACACGACTGATGTAAAGACTGAAGACTTTACATTAAGGAAATATAATAAAGACTGTTAGCCGAGTAACGTCGTTCAGTGGAAACATTATAAAGAAAGCTAGCCGAGAAATGTCGTTCAGCGGTGACACAATATAACCCAAATTAGCATCGAACTTGCATGATTGCTCCCCTCTTACATCACTGCAATTGCAAACAGCTGCGTGCAAGAGGGCCTTTTTTGAACATGCCAGCTACAAACCTGACTCATCAGTGTCAAATTACAAATTACATTTGCCCAACTTCGTCAAAAATATATACAAATAAACAAATAATTGAGGGCACAAGTCAATAGTCAATAATTCTAAAAAATGTACACCCTGAGAAACAACTGTAATTCAAGAGTGAATCCATACATTCTTGCCAATCTTCAATCAAATTCAAGCAGAGCTGACTTTTTTGTTGTAAAATACTTCCCTCTTTCATCACAGATTTAAATTATATGTTTTCTACAATGTTATATAATTATATTATTCCATAAGTGTGATAAGTAAGGGTTGTAGGTTTTCTTCAAGGCTAATCAAGTATATTTAATTTTTCAAGTAACAAAATTCCATCCATAGTGTTCTTTGTTTGCTTTCCTGTATTGAATTAAACTAAAATTTCCTACAGATTAGCTTTTATTCCTTTGGCTAATGCTTCATTATGCACCAAACCACCACAGTCGCTTTGTCACAGGGTAAGTATTCCCATTTCAACTGTGCTACACTGAAACAGGCATAGCAATTGTACTGTTCTCAAGGTCGTCATGGAAATTCAGTAGTGAAGTATTTGGCTCTCATCAGTGTTTACCACGAGAGGACCTTTTAAAATGTTGGTCTTCAAAACTGGCCATGCAGCAAAATACCATATCCATCATGATTTGAACCACTCTTAAGTCTTTGCTAGAACCATTTTCACCTCTCTTTGTGTCATGATTATTTTTTTATATAGGTAGTTGGCAAATGGTAAAATAAATAGATAAATAAATAAATAATAATAAAAAAATAAATAAAAAAAATTAAAATAATAAAATATATATATATATATATATATATATATAATATATATATATATGTGTGTGTGTGTGTGTGTATGTGTGTATGTGTAGCACCATCCAACTACCTGCCTAAGTGCAAAATGGAAGCTGCTGTTAGTATAACAGCAGCTGAAATGACTGGGCACATGGATCAATACGTGAGTAGGGCAAAGAACAGAATTGTCAACAATACCAGAGGAGCCAAACACCATCTAATGGTTCACAGGGCAATCACCAATGAATGCAAAACCAGGAGTATCAACTTATGCACTGTTTGGATTGATTACAAGGCTGCTTATGACTCATGCTGCATACATGGCTACTGGAGTTCTGTAGATGAGCATCAGATGAGGTCTAAACCACCATCAACAAGAGAGGCTTTGGGCTATTGATTCCAATGTGGAACAACAATCAGCCACCTCCTCCATATGAATTATATCTAGCTGCTGCAGCTACACACCAAGCAGAAAAAGGGAGGCAGTGGACTTGTGTGTTCCAGAGCTACTATCCTGGAAAAAACAACAAGCCTCTGGGAGTACATGGGGAAGATGGCCCCCAATGATGGCATGTCATGTATCATCGGCAGCTTAAAAGACTGGCTGATCTCATGAAAACAGCACTGACAGGAAAAAGCTGGACTAAAAGACAGCATTGAGGTATTACTTATGATTCCACAAGTCTTCAACACAAGATCAATCAAGGCCGCGGTCTATCACAACAGAACCTATGTGCAGGATTTGCAAAGATGATGATGAGACAATGCAACACTTAATTGCAGGGTTGTAAGATACTGGCAGGAATGGCATACTACACATGTAATATCAGAACCAGATGGCTCGGATTGCTCATAGCAACATCTGTACCAAGTATGGAAGACAAATCCAAAGGTGATCCTGTGGGTTTTCCAATTCAGACTGACAAATTGGTGATGACCAAACACACACATAATGGCATTGGACACACTGCAGAAATGGACCAGGATGTCAATGGTAGACTCAGGTCTCAGTAATGATCAGGTTACTTGGAGCAGTAACCCCCCAAATTGGGCGTTTTGCACAAGCTCTATCCTCAGACCAGCTAGGATCATGCACAGAACCCTCAGGCTCCCAGGCCCCTCGTAGAAGACTTGAGTTTGAAGTAGATACAATACGACATGAATGGGGTGAGAAGAATATTCTTTTCATAAATCGAATATTCACAAATAGTAATGTGAAGTATTTAATTTTGCCTATTTTTCTTCATCTTTTCAAGTGCTAAATACCTGAAACATAGTACAGCTGTTCTTAATTCATCTAACAGAATAGTGTAGAAATATTTTATGATTAAAACTCCAAGATTTAATATGGGTAAGATTCCAAATATTCATACATATATCTATCCAATTATTCCAAATTTTTATGATAACAATTATCAAAACCATCTTGTGTAATCAAAGAATCTTTGGGTAGCTTTGGACCACTGTTCCAACTGGATTATGAGAAGTTCCTCTGATCTCTTTAGAATGTCTCAGCTCTAGAACACCGGCTGCCAGTTTGAGCTCCCTCGATCTGAATTCATGCTAGCTCAATCTCAATTCCCTTTGACTGACTTCAGTAATTGGTTTCACAGTGATCTACGGTTTCTGTAAAGCTATTCATAAAGGAGAGCGGAAATGCTGCCAGGAGACTTAAGGATAGGAATATAGCTCAACTATATGGTGCTCTCACCTACAAATTTAAGGTACATATTCCAAGCAACCTATTTGCAGTCTGTCTTAAAACAATGCAGGAAAAATTGTATGCCTTTCATATATATCATATGGCTATACATTGGGTTATATGGGCAACACAAAGTACTGTGAAATAATTAACTCCTTGTATTGCCAAGACAGACAAAAGGCAAGCCATTAATATGATAATTGAAATGCTACAGAGTAGATGCATCAGCCTTATTGACACCTGGCTTCTCAACATTATAGTATGAAAGAACTTACAAGAAAGAAATAAAAAATGCCAGTGAACCATTTTCTTCTGAGAACACAGATCTGGCATCATACGAATGCTTTACTACAAATGATGACTTGTGGATCTCCTTCTCTCTTTAGAAAGTGATATTTGGCTTCTATTTCTTATTTTGGCTTGATGTTATGAATTCATTACTTTAAATTGCAAAATTTACCATTTTGTATTATAATTTTAATGATTTCCCAGAACTTACATGCTACTCCACACAACTATTCAATCAATATCAAGTAATAAACAGCAAGAAGTTTCTGGGTTGAATTCAGACTTCGGCCTCTCTGTGTGTTTGTGCATTCTCTCAATGCAACCTTTAATTCTAGAATCTCATATACATAATAGTGGTTAGATATAGTTTAGCATACATTCAGATATTAAGATTGGGAAAAAAGGTTTATATTTCTTTCCTTTATGGAGATAATATTTAATGTTCAAAGCTGTTATTCCCAAATTAACAGAAAGCCTAGTTTCTACTAGAGGAAGATACTATTAAGGAATTGTCAGATCAATAGATTAAGAAAGACAATGCAGCCTCAGGGCGGCACAGGCCAGTGTCTCCTGGAGCCAGACTCGGGGGGGCACAGGCCAGTGTCTCCCTGAGCTGGTCCCAAGCCCGGATAAATGCAGAGGGTTGCGTCAGGAAGGGCATCTGGCATAAAACTTTTGCCAATACCAAATATGCGAATCAAACCTAATAATTTCATACCGGATCGGTGGAGCCCCGGGTTCACAACCACCGCCATTGGTGCCGATAACCTACAGGGTACCAATGGAAATGGGCTACTGTGGGTTGAAGGAGGAGAGGAGGAAGGCGTGTACGGAAGCAGAGAGAGAAGAGGAAAGGCAAGAGTCTGGAACTGTGAGTAGGGACTTTGGATGTTGGGACGATGACAGGAAAAAGTAGAGAGTTGGTTGACATGATGCAGAGAAGGAAGGTAGATATACTGTGTGTCCAGGAGACCAGATGGAAAGGTAGTACGGCTAGAAGCCTGGGAGCAGGTTTTAAGTTGTTCTATCATGGTACTGACAGGAAGAGAAATGGAGTAGGAGTTATCTTGAAGGAGGAGTTTGTTAGGAATGTTCTGGAGGTGAAAAGAATGTCAGATAGACTTATGAGCCTGAAATTAGAAATTGAAGGTGTGATGCTCAATGTTGTTAGTGGCTATGCCCCACAGGTAGGATGTGAGTTACAGGAGAATGAGAAGTTCTGGAATGAGTTAGATGAATTGATGCTGAATATCCCCAGAAATGAGAGAGTGGTAATTGGGGCAGACTTCAATGGACATGTTGGTGCAGGCAGTAGAGGTGATGAAGAAATGATGGGCAGGTTTGGTATCCAGGATAGGAACATAGAGGGACAAATGGTGGTAGACTTTGCAAAAAGGATGGAAATGGCTGTTGTGAATACTTTTTTCTAGAAAAGACAGGAATATAGGGTA
>CAAKHD010009726.1:0-10772 GCA_901007705.1 Fistularia tabacaria | reverse complement strand
CATCTAACTCATTCCAGAACTTCTCCTTCTCCTGTAACTCACATCCCACCTGTGGGGCATAGCCACTAACAACATTGAGCATCACACCTTCAATTTCTAGTTTCAGGCTCATAAGTCTATCTGACATTCTTTTCACCTCCAGAACATTCCTAACAAACTCCTTCAAGATAACTCCTATTCCATTTCTCTTCCTGTCAGTACCATGATAGTACAACTTCAAACCTGCTCCGAGGCTTCTATCCTTACTCCCTTTCCACCTGGTCTCCTGGACACACAGTATCTCCACCTTCCTTCTCTGCATCATGTCAACCAACTCTACCTTTTCCTGTCGTCGTCCCAACATTCAAAGTCCCTCCTCTCGGTTCCAGACTCTTGCCTTTCGTCTTCTCTCTCTGCTTCTGAACACGCCTTCCTCCTCTCCTTCTTCTACCCACAGTAGCCCAATTTCCACTGGTACCCTGTAGGTTATCGGCACCAATGGCGGTCATGTGTTAACCCGGGCTTCGCCCGATCCGGTATCAAATTTTTAGGTTTGATTCGCATATTTGGTTTTGGAAAAAGTTTTACGCCGGATACCCTTCCTGACCCAACCCTCTGCATTTATCCGGGCTTGGGACCGGCTAAGGGAGACACTGGCCTCTGCCCCCCTGAGTCTGGCTCCAGGAGACACTGACCCGTGCCGCCCTGAGGCTGCATTTATCTAACCCTGTCATCTATCATCATAAAAGCTACAAAAACTGTTCAGAGAGAAAAAGAAATAATGCTCAAAAAAATGTGTGCTTTATACTCTTCTTCTGAAATTAAAATTTTAAGGCGCAAATTGCATCTCTTCGAGATCATTTACATTTTTTTCAATGTTACATTGGCAGACAGAGGATGTAAAGATAAACATACATGGACCTGTGTGCGTCCAAGGTATCCATATAGCTTACCCTCTTCCGGCCTTCTGTAATTGTAGATGAAGGTAAGCCAAGGTAAGGAGGGGCTGTGGAGAATCTGTGATTTTGCTTATTTTTCCCTCAGTTTATATTGTATTAGAAGCTTGATGGCACCTGTTATTGGTGTCACTGAACTGCTGCACAGTGGCTGTTTTTGGATGGACTTTGCAACAGTTGTGAGTTTTTTGATTTAATATGACTAAACGGAAAATTCAGCTGAATTGTGTGAGTTGACCTACAACCACAGGTGTTGAAACCTTCATACTTTTAGCCTGCACTTTGGCATGCTTTGTGTTTGAGACTCTATTCAGACTATGGTGTCTGGCGAACCCTTCATCTCTTTCTTCTCTGCAGTTGGTGGTCCGGGCCAGATGCCAATGCAGCAGATGGTGCCACAGCAACAACAGCAGCAGTCTCACCAGTTCCAGCAGTTCCAACAAGCGCAGCAGCAAAATGCCATGCAACAGCAGCAACAGCAGTTCCAGGTGCAGCAGCAGCTGAGGGTGCAACAGCAGCAGCAGCAGCTGCAGCAGCAGCAACAGCAGCAGCATCACCAAAACCAACAACTGCAGCAACAGCACCAGAATCAGCAGCAACAGGCCCAAAGCCAGCAGCAGCAGAATCAGGTACTGATATGGATGATGGCACTTGTTGCCGGCTTGAAAAGAAGTGCTCATAATGATGATGACTGGTGAACTAGGAACACACAACCTGCACCAGGATTTTACAAACCTGACAAATGTAGTTCATTTTCTCCCCTTAATATAGTAACCCATGAATTTAGTGACAGCAACTTGTCACAAAAGCTTGACCTTTTTGTTTTTGTTTAATTACCAGACTTTGGAAAATTCACTGCAGTCTCATTGACAAATAACTCATCAACCTTGTGTGGTAAAAACTCTATAAAACATGAATAGATTAAAATCATATGGCTTTAATTTACTGTATTTGATCTGCAGATCCACCAGTCTAGGATGCAGCAACAACAGATTGTGCAAATGCAGCTCCAGCAGCAGCATGCCCAGGCCCAGGCCCAGGCTCAGGCCCAGGCCCAGGCCCAGGCCCAGGCTCAGGCCCAGGCCCAGGCCCAAGCTCAGGCGCAGGCCCAGGCCCAAGCTCAGGCGCAGGCACAGGCGCAGGCACAGGCGCAAGCACAGGCGCAGGCACAGGCTCAGGCACAGGCTCAGGCCCAGGCCCAAGCTCAGGCGCAAGCGCAGGCCCAGGCTCAATCCATACAACACATGGTTCAGCAGCAGCAGGTTCAGGCACAGCCTGGTCAGATGCCTCCACAGTCCCAGCAGCAGCAGGTTGGGATGGTGCCTCAGTCTTTAGCGGGACAGATGGCGTCCGGTCAGCATGTCCCTATCAACTCGCTGAATCAGCAGCAGCAGCACCAGCTGAAGATCCAGGCCTTTCAGGTGAGACCTGGATAATTGCTTGATGGGTCCTGGGCTCTTTTCTGCTCAGCTACATAGGGACTTGGGGAAAAGCTTCAAGATATGTTAAAGCTTGTTCAAGACACAACAGAAATGTGCTCTTTTTGTGTACTTGTCTGTTTGAAGACTTGTAATCTCATCTTAGCTCGCTTTAAAGTTATTTTTTGATCCATAAAATACTACATAATTTATAGTGTTTGATTTGTCTCGAAATGTATTAACAAGATTTTAGGCTCCTTTAGTCTCATAACATACAAGTCGTGTTTTGCATGTGTGTGTTTTTGTGTGAACTTGGTGTGTGCAGGTGCAGGCCCGTGCCGCTCTACAGCAACAGCAGCAAATGCAGCAGGCTCAACAAGCAGCACAGCAAGCCCAGCAGGCAGCTGCGCAAGCACAGCTAAATGCAGCTGCTGCTGTGCCCGGACAGGTGAGACTACCAATCAGATTTTAACCGCAAGACTGGTAACTCAGATAATAAATATTGATGTTTTTAAACAGTCATTTCAGTTTTTGTTCCAAGATGTCCTATTTCAAATACATTTGGGTGTTTATGTGGTCCGTTCTTTAATTGACGGAATCGACTTTCATTTTTGCACCATAAATGCAAATATAAGAACTCTCCGTTGTGGTCCTATTTTGGAGATTGAATACAACTACAAAGTATGAGCACTGAAGCTTGGCTTCAAAGTGGGATATTTCCTGATGTCACAGTAATCTGTTCTCCTCCCCAATTTTGTCTTTTTCTTAGTTGGTTCGTTCTGGAATGTCAATGCCGGCCCGATTACCCCGACCCCCCTTAAATCCCTCTATACCTCCAAACCAAGTGGCTGCTGCTGCCCCGGTAGCAGCTGCTGCCACAGTAGTAGGGGGGCAGCCTATGACCCAGCAGGTATGACCTTTGACATTTGAATCATGTCCATCGAGCAAGACCACACTATGACAGAGGGGCCATTTGCTTGATGAGGGGCTAAATAGGTTCGGTAAGGGAACATGGGATGGTTAAAAAGATGCTGAGCAGTGCTAATAAATCGGCACTTAGTTGAAAGGTATTTCCTGGAATTCCTGTGATGCTTCATGCAGGAAAGCAATGATAAAGGACATAGATCAGCTAATAGACTGAAAGTGACTCTTGGTATTTGAAGGAGAGGATGGAAAAAAATCTAAATTTATAGGTCCAAATGAATTCTTAATTTGCTTCTTAAAAGATTATCATTTCATCTCAATTTTGAATGAAGAGCAGTTGAATGAATATTAATGTCATAAGTGGGGAAAGTTATAAAAATGAGACAATAACAATGCATGAAAAAAGAACTTTAGTGACTCATTGACACTTAAAGATATACCAAGGAGAAGGGGCTGTGTAGAACCAAAACACCTATCTGTCTCCCTTTTTCATGACCTGTGAAATCTATTCTTTGTCCAGACTTAGGTGATGGGATAAGTGCATGGTTTTGCTTTAACTTGGTCTTTCTCCTTGTCTAATCCCATTCACAACCAAAGGTACAACAGCAGCACACAATGATGTCCTCACCCTCACCAGTGCAGGTCCAGACCCCACAGTCAATGCCTCCACCCCCCCAACCATCTCCGCAACCTCCTACCTCCCAGCCCAACTCAGCTAGGTATGGAAGAAATCTGAATAGCTTTTCACATTTGACTTAGCAGTCACTGACTTCCTCCCTGAGAGTCACCTATGTCCTGCCTCCTGTTGACAGCTCTGGCCCCACACCATCTCCAGGGGGGTTCCAACCAAGCCCCTCCCCACAGTCATCTCAGAGCCCAGCCAATGCGAGAACCCCACAGAACTATGGAGTCCCCTCCCCCGGACCACTGAACACACCAGGTATATACACGCCAAGTGAAGGTCACCCTGAACTACTTGTGTGTATCTGACCAGTCAGTCTTAAGGGGTGTTGGTGAGTGCTTACATTTTGCTTAGTTTGCATTTGTAACACATCCAGTGTCCAGAGGGGATGTCTTCACATCCAACTGGTTCAAAACAGTGTATGCCTTTTAAACTGATAAGCCTTCTGAAATGGGGTCTACATATACAGGTACAATAATTCTAGGATATAACTGTTTAGTTTCAGCAAGTATATGATTGAGAGAGGAGGTCTGCTGCCACTGTATTCACTGCGAAGTCCATTACAAATGTTGATCTTTATAGTTGGCCGTAACCCTAATGGTGAAAATTACTCATGTGGACAAAAATTATTGCATGGAATTTACTGAAGAACTTGGTAATCCATTTTTTGATGAACTATTGTGCAGTGCAAATAGTATGGAGGAGGAGGTCAAAAGTATAAATTAAAAGAAAATAGAAAAATATACAGTATTAAATAGGAGAAAAGTTCATTATCACTATAATGCAGTGTCCATTTGAACAGTGAAGTGTAATGTTTTTTTTTTTTATTTTAATGTTGAATACTGACCTTTGCACAGTCGTATGAAGATCCCAATTTTGATGATTTCTGGTGTTCCAATGAGAGGGGTTGGTTTTTTTTGGTTTTTTTTTTTTAGGAATTTTGTATGAACACCTGAGCAAGACCCTGTGCAGTTCAACAGCAGAACATAATTTCCAAAAGGACTGGCCAAGGATTAGTCACGTTTCATGAAGGAAAATAAGCCAAATACTGCTTTAGAAATTGAATGCCTTTTCAATTCTTTTAAGCAGTGAATTCCATCAGTTTATTGCTAGCTAAAAATGGAATGTAATTTACCTTCTTGATTTCTTCCATGAACGTCTAACTGCAATTACAACTTAATCATTTTTATTCAACTTTCAGTAAATCACAAATCCTGGAATTCAGCAACTAGACAGTCCCCACTATATAATGGTTTGAAATAAATCAATTTATTAGTTAATTGCAGAAACAAGATGAACAATTACCCTGAATGGGGAAAAAAAAATGAGTTTTTGAAGAACAAAATGACACCCTCGCTTTCTTTCCTATTTTCTTTTGCCTGGTTTCTGGCCTCTGTTAACATTGTGTATATTCAGTTCAGGTTAAAGCAACTGACTGATGTGTTACAGGTAACCCAAGCTCTGTGATGAGTCCAGCTGGAGCCACATCTCTGGAAGACCAACAGTACATGGAGAAGCTCAAACAGCTCTCCAAGTACATTGAACCACTGCGCCGCATGATTAACAAGATTGACAAGAACGAAGGTGAGGCACATTTAAGAGTTGACAAGAAAACAAAGGTGTTGCACATTTTAGAAGCAACAGTGGAGAAAAATATATGGAATGCACCAGTTAGAATTAAATGGTTGACAACAATGGGAGCAGCATGCAATTAAGGAATTAGAAAAAATGACAAAATGATTGACTTACATTTAATATTTATAGATAACAAGGCGGATATTTTATATCCTGAAACCACCAAAGTTGTGGCGTTTATCCTCTACTGCGGCGTGAGGCTGCTGTTGTGTCATTTTATAATCAACATACTGAGTCAGAAAGCCATGATGTGGAACACAGCAACCTTGCCTCTCAGAGTTATTTAGCATACAAATGTATATACTGACTGCAACATATAAAGGTTGGCTCGATGAACTGGCAACTGTATGATAGCCAACCGCGAAGCTGTTTTGTTATGTCCCCTTAATTTTCTAAGTGAGAGAAGAGGTTATCTTTGACCATTTGACCACAGAAGAAAATGGTGGTTCCTGCAGCTGCCTCTATTTCCTCTGTGGTTGGCCCAATCACTGTCCATCTCGGTGCAAAGGATAGCCTGGTGAGACCTTTATGGGTGTCAAACCACCGTATGAAGTGTCACACAAGTTTCTTTTAATTTAAAGGCCGTAGGTCACATAGGATTGGAAAATTAATTTTTGATTACTATCTTCAGTCCACTGTTATTTTATGTGGATTGTCAACTTAAGCAATTCAATTCAACTTATCTGCACCCCTGACCCCACCTGGATGGTAGTTTGACTGGTCAGTCATACAGTGGCCATGTACAGGTTTTTCATGCATCTTATAAAAAACCTGGAAAATGATTGATGAAATTTCCAGTCTTATAAAACATGGAGAAGATGAGGAAAAAAAAATGTTAATGTCCTGGAAAGGCTTATGCTGAATGAAAAATATTTCTCCTCCCTCTTCTGTCTGCCTAGTGAGTGAACACAACCCTGTTAAAAGTTTTTTTACATGTATGTCTGTCACACTGTCTTTGATGATGCTTCTGGCTGGTGCAGCGCTCCATATGAGCACCAGCGAATCACATTTACATCCTCCCTTCCATTTGACTTTTGGTTGTTAAGATTCATCAGCTTTTCAAACACCAGTGAGGACCTTTTTTTTTCCTCCAAGAAATCTTCTTGACACAAATGAGTGACTTCCAGATGAAGAGTGTTGCTAGTTTGGGTCTGTGAGTGTAAATTTGTTGTTATTTCTAAGAATGTAAGAAATTATTTAAATTACAGCCAAAGCCTGCGCATCTTTTAAAATTGACCTCTGGGAACAGAAGAGGAGCAAACATAGAAGCAATCTGGGTAAATCTACAAGGTGCAAGGTGCAAAGGTAGAAAACACTTAAACACATGGTGGGACAGGGTAACCTATTTGTGTAGGACACGATACCTTGTCTGTCATATAATTGCTGAAAATGTCCTGGAAAATAATTTCAAGTGGAACTCTGATCCACTATTCTTTTATTTCCTCACCCTGTATGCCTGTTACAGATTTATAAGGGATTTAATTTTTGGAAACATTTGCTTGCATTTGAGATTGACATGATTTTCTTGTGTATGTTTGGAGCAGACAGAAAGAAGGATCTGAGTAAGATGAAGAGTTTGCTAAACATTCTGACTGACCCGAACACTAGGTAACAGTTCATCTTCTGTTGTAGCCAATCTCTCCTTTTATTTTCACCCTAAGGTTTTATTTTATCTTTCAGTTTCATCTTTCAAAAGTAATTTTTCGAATAATTCAAATAGTCTTATTATCACTGATAAATTTGTTTTTTTACTTTTTACTTTACTTTATTACTTTTTTACTTTGACTAAATTCTTGGTACATTTTCACGTTTTTTTGTGATTTTGGAAGTAGTTGTAATAATTTTCTGAAGGAAAAAAGGTTGATTATCACCTATTTTTGGATGCTGAGGTAAAGAAATGTAACATTGAATCTATATGAAACTTGCAACTCTTGGCTACATGAAAGTTTCTAGGTTTGTCTGTTAATGAGCTGTTTACATCCAGGTGTCCTCTGAAGACGCTGCAGAAGTGTGAAATCGCCTTGGAGAAGCTGAAGAATGACATGGCTGTGGTAAGACTCTTCAACTTTCCGTGAGCTGTCCCTTATTGCTCAAATTCTCTAACTTGTGGTTGTCTCCACAGCCCACCCCACCACCTCCTCCTGTCCCCACCAAGCAGCAGTACTTGTGTCAACCGCTGCTCGATGCAGTCATGGCCAACATCCGCTCGCCAGTCTTCAACCACTCACTGCACCGTACCTTTGCCCCTGCAATGACCGCTATTCATGGCCCACCCATTGCGTAGGTGACTTTCAGACCCTTAAGGTGAGCTTATAGGTACGTGAGGTCACATGTCTGGTCTGTCCTCCAGCGGCCCCAATGTGACAGGACGCAAGAGAAAGCATGAAGATGATGAGCGGCAAACCATCCCCAACA
The DNA here is from genome assembly GCA_901007705.1 of Fistularia tabacaria. Classification (NCBI taxonomy): domain Eukaryota; kingdom Metazoa; phylum Chordata; class Actinopteri; order Syngnathiformes; family Fistulariidae; genus Fistularia; species Fistularia tabacaria. The sequence continues at coordinate 2,763 of CAAKHD010009726.1, read as the reverse complement.
TCCTGCAAGGAGAGGTTGCACGACTTGACATCAAGTTTCTGGTCAACCTGGACCCATCACACTGCAGCAACAATGGCATGGTGCACCTCGTGTGCAAACTGGGTGAGATGCCACAGTGCTATCTGGGGTCGCCTTTAGCCATTTTGGTGCCTTAGACGCTCCCTCCCACGAGCCACCTGACCATTAATGGACAACAGCAATCTTCTTTTTTTTTTTTTTCCTTTTTGCTACTCTCTTCAGGGGTAGCCACAGCTAGTTCTCTGTATTTTTTATTTATTTCAACTTCAACCTACCTCCTTCAGCATGTGGCACTGTAGGCAACTGCCTGTCTGGCCAATACCAAGAGTACAGGCAGTACTGTTATCAATAGCATGTTTGAATGTACAACACTGACACCATTTAAGCTGTGTTCCCTTTCCTTCTTAGATGACAAGAATCTCCCCAGTGTTCCTCCCCTGCAGCTCAGTGTTCCAGCTGATTATCCAGATCAGAGCCCCTACTGGGCAAATGACGGGGAAGAGTATGGTGAGTTATTGCATTCCTAAGAGATTTTACCGAAAGTGTTTCTAGAAGCTAAAGTCAGTATGTAAAATTTGATGAATCTGCCTTTTCTTTACCCTATGAATTTTTTGATATTTGGTATTTTTCACCCGATCAAATATCCTTGTTCCCAGGTGCCAACAGCTTCTTGCAGACAGTCCATAAGAACATGACATCCAAATTGCTGCAGCTGCCGGATAAACACTCTGTGACAGAGCTGCTCAACACATGGGCTCAGAGCGTTCGCCAGGCATGCTTGTCTGCTGCCTGAAGCTAGACTTGCCTGCTGCAGCCACAAGAAAATTATTATTTAAAGCTCCATGTTTACTATAAACATTATGTATCCCAACCTGTGTTCTGCTCCTTGAACGAGTTATTTTTGTGTTTAGTGGTTTTACTTTCATACAGCTGTCAAGTGATGAGTTGATACTCTAGAAAACTGTTTGGTTATGTAAATGTCTATTTTTTTCTATCATGAATTAAAAAAAAAAGTTTAAAAAGTGGAATTGGCTACTTTGCCTGCTTGACCACACTTATTGTAAAGTGTTTCTACATACATGCATGTATGCCTGTGATGCCACTGTCCTAATTACTTGGTAGGATCTGCTCAGGTCCCTCATTTGCCAACAGAACTGATTCAGTTCTTCATGGTATAAATTTAACAATGAGCTCAAAATCTTCCACACCAATTTCGGTCCAACCTGACACGATAGCATCACAATGGCTAATTTCCATGGCTGCATGTTCATGATATGAACTGAACCACATTCCGAGGTTCTTTACCGTACAGATGTGAATGTGGAGGCTGTTTCAATTCAGCGACCCCATTGTCATGTCAAGAAACAAGTGTAAGATTATTGGAGCCTTGTTTCAAGGTACGTGAGCATTCAAAAGTTTGGGGTAACTAAGAAATGTCCTTATTTTTGAAAGAAAAGCACTTTTTTCAATGAAGATAACCTTAAACTTATCAGAAATACACTCTTTACATTGTTACTGTGGTAAATGACTATTCTAGCTGAAATTGTTTGGTTTTGAATGCAATGTCTGCATAGGTGTATGGAGGCCCATTTCCAGCAACAGTCACTCCGGTGTTCTAATGGTACTTTGTGTTTGCTAATTGTGTTAGCAGGCTAATGGATGATTAGATAACCCAAGTGCAATTATGTTAGCACAACTGAAAACAGTTTAGCTGGTTAGAGAAGCTAGAAAACTAACTTTCCTTAGAGCTAGTTGAGTATCTGGAGCATCACATTGTAGGTTCTAATAAACTCTCAAAATGGCCAGAAAAAGAGAACTTTCATGTGAAACTCGACAGTCCACTCTTGTTCTTAGAAATGAAGGCTATTCCATGTGAGAAATTACCAAGAAACTGAAGATTTCCTACAACGGTGTGTTCTACTCCCTTCAGAGAAGAGCACAAACAGGCTCTAACCAGAGTAGGAAGAGAAGTGGGCGGCACCGCTGCACAACTGAGCAAGAAGACAAGTACATTACAGTCTCTAGTTTGAGAAATGGACGCCTCGCAGGTCCTCAGCTGGCAGCTTCATTCAATAGTACGTGCAAAACGCCAGTGTCAACGTCTGCAGTGAAGAGGCGATGCTGGCCTTCAGGGCAGAGTGGCAAAGAAAAAGCCACATCTGAGACTGGCCAATAAAAGGAAAAGATTATTTATGGGCAAAAGCACACGGACATTGGACAGAGGAAGACTGGAAAAAAGGATTATGGACAGACGAATCGAAGTTTGGGGTGTTTGGATCACACAGAAGAACATTTGTGAGACGCAGAACGACTGAAAAGATGCTGGAAGAGTGCCTGACGCCATCAGTCGAGCACGGTGGAGGTCATGTGATGGTCTGGGGTTGCTTTGGTGCTGGTGAAGTGGGGCATTTGTCCAAGGTAAAAGGGATTTTGAAGAAGGAAGACTATCACTCCATTTTAAAAGGCCTCGCCATTCCCTGTGGACAGCGCTTGATTGGAGCCAATTTCATCCCATAACAGGAGACAATGACCCAAAGCACACCTACAAACTATGCAAGAACTATTTCGGGAAGAAGCAGGCAGCTGGTATTCTATCTGCAATGGAGTGGCCAGCGCAGTCCCCAGGTCTCAACCCCATTGAGCTGTTGCGGGAGCAGCTTGAACGTATGGTACGCAAGAAGTGCCCATCAAGCCAATCCAACTTGTGGGAGGGTCTTCTGGAAGCATGCGGTGAAATTTCTCCAC
>CAAKHD010009724.1:3499-49230 GCA_901007705.1 Fistularia tabacaria | reverse complement strand
CAGCAGGGCTCTCAGAACCATTGAGAACATCAGGTGGCCTCAGCAGGTTTCCAACAAAGTGCTTAGAGCCCGCATGTGCCAGCCCAGAGCATCCTGCCTGGCAGCGCAATGCCGCACCTGTAGGTTTGGCCATGTCTTCCGCCTTCCTCCTGACCACCCGACAAGAGCCATCCTCCAGTTTGACCCAAGGGCCACAGGCTGTAGAAGACGGCTAGGCAAACCCCACACCCGATGGCTTGATGTCATTGCGAGCGACCTCCAATTACATGGATTTGCCTCAGAGGATGCAGAGCAGCTGGCACAAGATCTCCAGCTCTGGAAAAAACTGGCTCAACTGGTCGGCTCAACGGACAGGGACGGGACGCCCCCCCAACCTTCGCAGGAGCCCCTAACTAACTAACTTACTAACCTGTTTAATAGCACCACACAGGCTACAATATTTATCATACCACCAATAATACCATTTCAGGCATTTCATGGGAACTACGCATTATTGAAATTTAGAGGCTACTCTAAAATTCTACAGCACTTCTGGTCTTCTGTCAGAGGATATGCATGACTAAGTACATCAAAACCAGATGTTGATTCATTTGTTTATCCAACATTAATTCACGAGCGGTTTTGCGCAGCGTTACTTCCTGGTACGTTTGCGGTGCTCCATCCTTGTACTTTACCCCTGATGCTTCCATGCCAGTCTTTTGTTCGCAGCATGTGGTGTGTTCTGACTCATACTTCCATCGGATGCATTTCATTTCAGAAGACAGTACCTAATTAATGTTTAAGTAAAAAATTAATGCAAGGGGGCTTTTTTCTAATTCAGTATGATTTTTTGACAGATCAGCACTATTTTTTCCTATGTCCAGAAATAGTTTTCCAGTATCTTACTTTAAAAAAAATAATTTAAAAAATGTACTTAATAAAATGTTTCTCGTCTATGAAATACTGTATTAAAAGTGCAGCAGTTGAAGACTTTCATTTTTCTAGACATAGAAATTGAAGGAGTGAACAATTTCAGTGGTGTCACAGTTTCCTCGAGAATCTCAAATCAGTTGGGGATTCATAAACTAACATGCTCTACGTTGCAGCCAAACATCTCCTCATCTTCATCAACAAAGGCAATTCAGGGACTCTGCATTTAAATATTTCAAAGTAAGTTTACAACTCCCAAAAAAATCCACATTTGACACTGCCATCAGTGGCCAGGTTGGGGACAATTTGTTTCAGTGCATCTCCTGAATAATGTTTCTATTATATAGAATAATATATATATATATATAATATATATATAATATATATATATATATATATATATATATATATATATATATATATATATATATATATATATATATATATATATATATATATATATATATATATATTATATTAGTTCAATAATGCAATGCTGTGTAAAAGTACTACATTAGCTACGAATACAATGAAATGAGTTGTTAGATATATACTGATATAAACTGCCTATTTTTAATCGAGATCAAATGTTATGTAGCAATGATTCCCTTTTTAATATGTTGACTTTGGTTCAGGTGGAGAAGATACTTTGTAAGTATTTTCTCGATTATCCAAGTATGTACAAGAAATTTGCATCCAGATGCTAAGATGAGCTTTGTTGAGACCACATTCCCGAAAAAATCTGATTCATAACAAGATCCACCAACAAAAACTTTAATTCAGTAAATTTAATTTCATTTAAGTATAATTCTGCCACTCTGTTCTCAGGGTATGTCCACAACGACAGGACAGATCTGAAAGTAACTGATAAAATGTGATGACTTGAGCAAGTCATTTGGATTGGAGATGGTGAGACAGGTTGAGAGAGAGTCAAGAACATAATTGAAAAGAAAAACATTTTTATGGTAGCACTCAGATTGCCATCATTTCTGTGGTTAAACATTTTGATTAATTTGCTGGCTCACACATCACAAGATAATGGAGGAGTAATGGAGAAAATAATATTTACATTCTCTAAAATGAAAAATGCAACAGAGCTGCACAACTAATATGAATCCAATGGGGCAGAGCTGCAGTTTGCTGACGGATTCATCAGCTGTCAGACACTAATGACACCTGAGTCACTGACTTCCTGCACCTGTGCGATGGTAACCTGCCCAACTGCATCAGTTGACAGCTGCAGTGTCCACATGGATGATCTTTAAATGACAGTTTGTTAATTGTTATTGAAGCCCTTCCAAAAGTGTCATCATCTAACATGGTTCAACATAGTTTTCCTCGCTGCTACTCACGAGAACCATAAACGTTGTGGACGTGCCCTGCCTTTTTGTCTGATGTTTTCATTTCCAGCAAGTATAGATGAGAATACTGTTGCAAATTGTGCTGTTAGTTGGACTTCAAAGACCTGTTGCTTTACCTCTGTCATTTTTGTTCAACAGAATTTTGGACATAATTACCTGGATATTGTTAAGCTCCATATAATGTGGGGATGTAAATGTATATATCAATATCTCAGCTGACCTTCAGATCAGGTAATATTCGAGATGATGTCAAGGATCACACATGCATCAAGAACTTGTGGTCCGGTTGCAGAAGGTCACGTTTTGAGAAACAAAACTGCACAACAAGTGGACAGACAATGGCACAGTGTCAAGAATTATGTGAGGTGTTAGTCGTTCGAGTCATCAAAAGTATCTGTTCATGCTTTTGCTGTCTTTCTGACTGTCTGTATCCCATTGCCACTGCCCGTGCTGTCAGGGATACCTTTTAGTGTCACCAACCAGACCCTGACAATATTAACACATCATGAAATTTTGTTTTTCCAAGGAGAAATGAATTGAGAAGAGCCATTATCTGGAAAGCAAAATGGCTTCTCTAAACTCTGAAATCACGTCGCCTTTCAAGCAATGTTGTTTGACCAGGTGCCATAATCTGAACAACATCCTTACTGACTCTCTGTAAACATTATTACCATGATGCGAGCCAGCAACTTCAGCATATGTCACTCCGCATCTTGCTGCGGTCGTTTCAAATATTTCCAAGCAATCAGTTTAGATTACCTCAATCTGATGATCAAATTGTCCTTTTCAAAGAAATATAATGACAGAATTTGTCCTTTAAGTCCTTAGCTGAGCCAGCCAAGCTGTGGGAGTCTGGATGAAGACGGCGGGGGAACACTACCCTTTTGCAGAAATGTATTGATTTATGGAGTTCATAATCTGCAGTGGCACAGAGGAGGGAGATGTGGCTCATTCCAGCTTTCTGAGACTTACACTTTAATGAAGTCATTTATCTGCGATCTAAGGCTCTCCAATAACTCCAGCAAACATGCAAGGATGCTCGTACACACACACACACACACACACACACACACACACACGCACACAGAGACACTTGTCCTCTGATTACATAGCAGCGTGAATCAGGAAAGCTGATATGTTAAGAGACAAACCCGTGCTTTTATATGTCTGCCATTAAAGTTTGCCACATGTGAGTCATATTCTATTTATAACAGTACAATGTAATGCCCGGCGTCACCTGCTTGAGCCAGCGGTCAGATTCACAGTAGATAAAGCTCCCAACATGATGATTTACTGATAAGATGTATTTCTCAACGGTTAATCGACAGCATAAGTTCATTATTACACAAGTTAGTTATCATGCTTCACCAAAGGCTATAAATTCAGCTTAAACAAAGGGGGATTTCACTGGAGTCAAATGTTCTTGTTCAGATGGGGCTGGAGGAGGTTTCGGAGCAGATAGGGCACCGCGATTTTTTTCTTTTTCTTTTTTTTTTTATCTGGGTTACCTCATCTTTTTTTCCATTTCGTTCATTACACACTTTGCACTCTATCTGTTGCCCCAGGTACTCTCAGTCCAAGAAGCTTTTGTGTGATAAAGAAAACGATGAATTTGGCAAATCTCGCTCGCATATCTTGTAAACCTCTGGCAACCACTGTGTCCCGCAAATCATGAATAATGCATGACGTTCCGAGTACTCCATCTTGTTCGCATATGACCTATAGCCAAATGATTATCCAGATTTGGAGAAATAAATAAATAATCGAATGTTATAAATGGTCACCCGGGGCATGGAAGGCTATTGTGCATTTATCAGGCTGTGAGGGTAATGGTGAATATAGTGTTTTTTCCAGTTATTTCAATGTTTATTTTCTTTCGCTGAAATGACTGGCCTGAATTAACACAGGGATAAGGTGGCTGGTTGAGCAACCATTTAAAATGTAATTATTTTCCGCCCCGCGGACAGGCCATGGCAGCTGAGGCCTGCGGCTCCATGGATTAACTTGCCTCAATAAAGCTTCAGATGTTGTCCCGCAGGTCCAGTTTGTGGCTGCAAGTACAACCTACAAATAACCATCCAGAACAACTATTGGACAGAGTTTGTCACTACTGTCTAATTTCCATAAATGTCCTTTTCTTTTTTAAACCCTCAAGAAGTTCAAAACACATGCCTGCAAATACAGAAATAAACTGTTGTTTTTGTTTGTTTCGGCAACTCTGAAGTCAGTAAAAAGAAAAGAAACACAAAAAAATGTTTACAATCAGAAAACAATTTTTGGAAAATGAACATATCAGTATCTCTCTATATATTATCCATAATTGTACCCACACCCCTGGACAAATAAGCATGTGAAAATCGGTTATACCTAACCAGATTCATGTTACTTACATTGTATTATTAGCAGGCCAAATTTGATGTTCTATGTCAAGACAGTATGATTTAATAAATAACTTTAATCAAAATACCGTAACACTGATTGCTCAGAGTATTCTGGTGCGATCAACCCCTGTGATGTATAGTATTCCACTGAGCATTTGTCATTTTACTCTAATCATACTGACTGTCTGACATATTAAGCTATCCAGGAACTGTGACCGTGATGAACAGCAGTTATAAATACAGATTAATACATAAATACCGTGTCTACCCAAATAAATCACTTAAAATCACTCCTTCACTTTGTGGTTAAATGGCGTCAAGTCTGTGTGTGCATGTTGTGACAGCAGTCTATGTCGGCGTTGTCCCAAATCTGGATGAGAAAGAACCTCCAGGTGGTATGGCAATGAAGGGTTGGCAGGGTTGCTGGGAATTGTGGAGTTGGACAGCTCTGGGGACGAAGGTTTGCCCTTCTCCTCTGGATCTTTTGCAGGAGGGGCAGCAGAGTCTGCGACCTGAGGGGAGCCACTCCAAGGCCGGGTGTAAGACATGGATCATATGTTGGAGGATCTTTTTGGGGAGAGAGGTCTGAGGGGGTGGCCGATTATATTGGAGCAGACCGAGGCGATTCCTGTCGTGTTGGATGGTGGTATGGAACCATCAGGTGAAAGAGAAGGTCATTACGTTCTCAATGAAGGCGTAATAGAATGTGGTTAGGATTGTGCTACTAACATCAAATGACGTCAACTTCCTGAGCAGGTACTGCTGCTGGTGACATTTCCTGATGATCTCCTCAGTGTTAGAGCAGAACGTCAGGAAGGTTGTCAAGGACAGCGCCCAGGTATCTGCACTCCTTCACCATTTCTACTGGCTCCCCCTGTATGGTGGTGGTGATTGCCTCTGCCTCTGGAGAACGTGATGACCCAGCTCTGAGTCTTGCTCACATTCAGCTTCAAGCAGGGGGCTTCGCACCACAGCGCAAAGTCCTGGAGGGCTGAACCATGATGGAGTGAGGGAACCGCACAATAGGGACAGGAGGACAGTGTCGTCAGCACACTTCACCAGGTGGCAAGTCCTCTTGGGTGGACCTGCAGCTTTCTGTGTAGACGACGAAGAGCAGGGGAGACAGGACGCAGCCTTGAGGTGAAGAGGGTGTCGGAAAGGACATTGTTTGCCAGCAGCCTCTTGGATCTGTTAGCGAGGAAGCTGATGATCCACTGAATGAGCCGGTTTGAGGTGGAATCGGGTCACCAGCTTCTCCGCCAATATGTATGGTTGCAGGGTGTTAAAGACTGAGGAGAAGTCAGCAAAAAGGAGCCTGGCAGTAATGAGGGTGGTTTGGAGGGGTTTGTGTATGGAGTCCGTGAGGAAGACCTTGGCATCATCCACCCCTCTGCGAGCCCAATCGGCGAATTGGAGAGGATGGACCAGGGGTTCAGTTACTCTGGTGATGAGAGTTTTTACAATTCTCTCCAAGGCCTTCGTCACCAATGAGGTGAGAGCCACTGGCCTGAGGTCGTTCAGGGCCTTAGGGGGTCCCCTTTTTTGGGATGGAGATCATTGTTGAGCATTTCCACATCTGGGGCACTGTGCCGTTGGACAGGGAGTTATGTAAGGAGATGGAAAACTCTCCCCAGCTGCTCGTGCTCAAGAGAACATCTGCAGATCCTGTCTGGACCAGGCTCTGTGGACACCCTAATTCTCCTAAGGGCTCTCAACGCTTCCTCGGAGGTGAAGACCCGAGAGTAGCAGTCCGGTTTGGGAGTGAAGACTAAGGTCTCTATCTGGCATCTGTTGTCACTGTCAAAGTGGGTGAAGAAGGAGTTGAGGTTATTGGGGAGATATGTTAGGTTACTCCCTGGGATTCGAAAGGGTGAACCCCGGGGGAAGCAGTGTTCACTGAGGCCATATTTCTGATCCCTTGTCAAGCTGAGCGGAGGTCCCCTTGTGCAAAGGTTCCCTCCACTTTGCTCTTATAACTCTGGGAGTTCTAATGGCTTGTTTGAACTCCTTATTTCAATCCTTCTCAGCCTCAGAGCTGGTGAGGAACATTCTTTTTTTCTTATCTAGAATATTCTTTAGATCTTTAGTCATCCAGGGACTATTTTTTGTGGGGATGACACTGTCATCACAGAAGGAGATGTAGGATGAGACAGTCTTCACCTGCTCGCCGACATCCTCGGATGCGGATACAAGACCGTGGATTCAAAGCATTCCTGAAGCCTGTCAATGCTGTATGGCGTCCACTGCTTGATGACCTCAGTTCCTCCACCCGCTCTCCTTACCAACGGTGCATAGGCAGGGGTAAGCAGGATGGAGTGGTGGTCAGCAGAGCCGAGGGGGGGAGGGGGACAGCTTTGTAGGCGTCAGGGACGGATCCGAAACATTTGTCAAGTGTATTCCCCAGACGGGTATTACAATTGACATACTGCTGGAATCCTTTAAGAGCGAGGAGTGATTGAAATCACCCATGATGAATTTGGGGGCATCAGGGAAGATCTCCTGAAATCTGTCCAGTGTGGATCTGATGTGCTCTGAGGCTGAGGCTGAGGCTGCATTGGCTTTGGTGTGGATGTATACCAGGATCAGGAAAAGTTGTGGGAATTATCTAGGCAGAATAAAGGGGCCCATGGAGACTGCTGGGAGCTCAATGTCTGAGTTGCATAGCTTCTCGCTGACGACCACCGTTTTACACCACTGGGGGTTAACGTGGAGGCAGATCCTCCCGCCATGGTGCTTCCCCATGCCAACAGCCTTCCCTGTATCAACAGCCATGGATAGGCAATAATCCCTGTCTGTCACTATTCTGTCTTTGCAGGTATTGAACCAGAGCAGAACCATGTTCTGTTAGCAGAATTTCAACAGGCATCATGAAAGGCAAGCAAACAACATCACTATTGGCCAGTAAGCTTGAATGTTTTGTAGATTCAGAGAATTTATTGAGCCAGGATGCCTCATGTTAACCTCCTGTACTTACACATCATCACTAACGCCCCACAAAAAATTCTCATGTTTGAAAATATGATTCAAAAACAATGGTTAGGTAACCATTAACCATGAACAGCAACCTCAACAACATCTGAGAACCCGTCCATAATTTTTTTTCAAAGTCAAATGCCAGAATCCAAAAACAAAAACAGGACTTTCTAAATTCAATTAAATGTGTACATGTTCATAGTACTTTATAAATACTTCCAAGGAAAGAATACAGTTCTTCATTTGATGATTGTTTATTCTGATCAAGTGTACAATGATTTATTTGATTCCACTGGTAATAGAAGGTGCGCTTTCTTAACCGCCTCGAAATAGATTTCACGAAGAAAGACACATCAAACCCAAAACCTTGAAGATTGTATTCTTTTTGTCCAGGCTGGTGTTTCATAGATCAATTTCAAAGTAATGGTAAACTGATCTGAGAGAGACTGCAAGTTTGCAAAATAAAAATTAATGAGTTTTTGAAAAAAAGACTGACATTGATTTTAATCCAATTTTTGATGCACCCACAGAGCTGCTTATGTTGTTATGAGAGTCCGTGAGAAGTGTGTTAACTGTGGAAATGAGTTTTGACACAATAACTGGCATAACTGGCATTAGTAATATCGAGGTAGAATATCACTCATGTTCCTCCATGTTGAAAACCCCGATTCAACTTTTTACGTCCGAGCCCTGCTTCCCCTGAAAAATGTGCAACCACATTTTTGTTTAATTATCTTTACTAACCGACACAAGAACATTAGAAACAATCAACTCTTGCTCTCGGCTGTCCTACGTGATGAGCTGTCATGTAATATTTGAGCGGACATATTTGCTTTCATATATATATATACTTCACGTGTTGGATATAATGATGCTGTGTGTGATGTGGAGGAAATTAAAATGCTCACCTTGTGTGTACTAGAAAGCAAGACTGACTTTCCATTCCATCAAGGATGAAAGTAAATGAATAGCTAATTCTATCTTCACGATAAGAAGGCGGTGATTTCCTACATTTTGAATCTTCAGGTGTCCTCGAGAGGAAATGTGTACTACTAAGTGACAGAAAATAATATCCTGTCCAGAAGCTTTATCGGAGGGAAAGAATGAAATTCAAAATCACCGTCTTCTCTCCCGCAAGCACAGACCCGTTTTCCCTTCATTGATATCTTTTCAAATTCTTTCTTTTGCCAAGTTTAATATGTCTTTAGATTATTTTGCATACCATGCCACAAGTGTTTTTAAATCAGTTTTAGCGACAAAGACAACGGTTTGCATATTGATCGAACATACGTTTGTTCGTTCATTGACCAATTACTTATCCAGAGACAAGTCACTGTGGCGGCAGGCTGAGTCGGTCAACCCAGGTATCTCCAAAAGCTATTCCAGGCCAGATGGGATGCAGAGGTCCCCTGAAGAACCATCCGGTACGTTCTCGGTCGACCACGGGGCCACCTACCAGGTGGATGTGCCTAGGACGCCGTAAACCAGGAGGTAGCCCGAAGGAATCCTTATCAGATGCCTGGGCCACCTCAACTGGCTGCTTTTCACGTGCTGCAGCAGCTGTACTCCAAGCTCCCCCGTGGATGTCTCAAGCCCTCGCCATATCTCTGAGGTTTAGCCAAGCCCCCTCTCTTGAGGAAACTGCGGGGCGTATCCAAGAACTAGTTCTTTAAGTCATGACTAAAGTTCATGACCTTAAGCGAGAGCTGGGATAGAAACGGTAAATTGCTTTCAGCCTCAGTTTCTTCTTCTCTTTCTATACCAGAGTGATGTAACACCTGTATCACTGCTGAGGCTATGCTGAGTCCCTTTTCTGGTTCACTAGTCAGTGCAACCATAAAATGATTTCTTAATTCATTCCTTCAGCCATTTTGTAGAGATGTTACAGAGTCTTAATTCTTCTTAGAATGACAATCTAAGTTTTTTAAGCTACATACCCTAGTGAACATTCGCACGTCTGTCATTTGCACAGACACAAACAGATATTGTAAACCTGCATCAATGGAGAGGTGACAGAGTGAGAAAGCTGCCTTTCACAGGTGCCAGGGAGTCACTGCCGAAGGGCACCTCAGCACCGCTCTGGGGGTGTCCGGACACCTTCACCAGCCACCATTTCACAACTCCAAGCAGGTCTTGAACCAGCAGCCCTCGGGTATCCAAGCCAATTCCACTCGTCTGAGCTTTTGTCGCCCCCAATCTGAACAACAGTAATGAGGGGGTCCCGAAGATGAATGTGCAGTCAATGGCATGGCTGGTGGGATATTACATTAACGCAGAGGAAATTAATTGTTCACAACTTATTTTACCGTTGTTTTGATTAAAATATGGAAAATGTGATCTATTGAAAATCCCGCAGGGGTTTGCAGGATTACTGTCAGCTAGTCAATATGTTTTGGATTGAAGAAAGTTGTCGAAGTACAATTTCCTGTTTTGGTTTTGTTTTCGAACTACATAAAATCATGTATTTATTTATTGTCTTGTGTTTTTCACCCCTCTTTCCGAACATGTTTGAACTCATAGATTGGGGATTGTCCAGACATGCTGCCGATTCTGACAGAATGCCTTTTGGATTACTGAATAACACCAATCCACGGTTACTTCTTGTGATGCATGTCCAAATGTAATCTGGTGACGGCCTTTTTTTTTTCCCTATTGTCATTATAGTACATTTAAATCTCCATTTATAGTTTAAATAGCTCCCTTTACACAGTTTCTCTGGATCCGCCCCTGCCCGCCACCTATTCCCTCTGCTTTCCCTTCCACTTCACCAATAGCTTTGCAGCCCAGCAGAGGTTAATGGTATTTCCCCTGCTGTACACATCAAGAGCCTGAACGGTATTAGTAATTACACATGGTGCTTACACACACTGACATGGTGCTTACACAGTGACACAGTGCTACAAACACACATATATTTACACACACACACACAAAGATGCACAGTAAAAGAATAAACTACACACACACACACACACACACACACACACACACACACTGGCATGGACACAGAAACTAGAAGAAAAAACACTGCTGCCTTAGTGAATCCCCTGACATGCACTCACTAAGTGTCTGTCAAGCTCGAATAATAACTGACTCAATGCTGTGATCATTGCCGGTATGTATTGATTTGCTGCCTCTCACAGGGAAGATTAGATTCATAAATTGGCCATGTGTCACCTTGAAACACCCGGGCAAAGGAATTCTTTTTGCTTTGCAGTAACATTGAATTTGCCTTCAATAAATTACTAGACACTTTTACTCATTCTCTTCGGAATGCGAACTACAAAATGAAAATGGAAATTTTTTTTTTCTTTTAAATGTCTAGTAAAACATATTCACCAAAGATTATATGTACAGAGCATGTTTTTAGGCAGTGCTGCAGGAGTATTGCAAGCAATGGAAAGTGTGAATATGTCAGTACTATAGAATATCAAGTTGCAAAGTTATAACTGATGTAAATAATTATGATGATAATCCTTATGATGAAAAGAAGAACTCCAATTTCTTGTTACAGAACGGAAACGATAAGTAGATTCATTGACGACTCTACACTGTCCATAGGTGTTGATGACTGATTGAATGGTTATACGTCTCTATAGAGACCCTGCAAATGACTAGCAACCAGTCCAGGGTGAATGTCAGCTGCGATTGGCATCAACCAGATTTCTCCACTGTGGGACAATTAAAGCCGCATTCTTTTCTATTTTTCTATTTCTATAATTTAATAACATTTCACAGAGAACAGTAAACTGATCCTGCAGGATGGCCTGTCAACTGCCACCGACAGGATTTATAAGTAACACATTTACATCCCATTGCATCATATAATTTTTGTACAAACAGCTGCATTTCTTGTTCAGACCCCATGAGTCTTGCTGGCTGAAATCACTCCAAAATGAATCATTTAAAACCGCCAGAGCGCTCATGAAAAGGGCCTGCACCTGTCTGGATTTTTGTCCAAGCGATTTTGTGTTTGTCTATATTAGACCACATGACATGTATCAAACAAGAATTGAATTTTTTTTTTTCCCCAGATAAAATAAAAGCAGTGTAACTAAGCTTGATGATGCTGATGAGGTGCCTCTTTTTTCACAAGTCTGGAGGAGTGTATTTGTTTTAACAAATTATTCTGACTTCTCTCATTTAAAGAAGTGCCGCCAATTCATTCGTATGAAAAGTTACTGGTGGCTTCTCTTATCCAAGAAGTAGCGGGAAGTAGCAAGCTGACTTTATCAGCCAATTTGCGTGTTCTATTTTCATATAAAAGACGGCGTATGGGAATGAAAGGATTGATGTTAGAGTGAGAGTAAAAGTCAAAATATCCCCCGTATGGTTGGACCTGGGAGAAATATCTTTTCCTTTCGATCAACTATTTTAAGGGCATAAGGAAGTGGCTGAGGCAGTGGCCGTACTGGGCCTTTGGATAAATTGTGTTGTTAAAATGTATTTCCATCAGCACGAAACATTCTTCCCAGGATCAGAAGAAATGAGTCACCGTGTCACTTATTATAAATTAAACCAACTAAGGCGACTGAAAAGTTGCCGGTTCTTGCGACTCAGTAAACAAGACAGCAACAGGGAATAAAGGTCTCAGTCACGAGCTGGTTTAATTTTGTCTTATAACACTTGAATATTGTCTGATGAATAATCAGTCGAGGAGCTGATGTCTGCGTCGCTTGTGTGCAGTCCTGCGACTGGAGACCATCGAAAAAATGTTGACAAAAAGTGGTTTCGTAAGAATTCAAGCTCTATGTAGGTGGTTAACGGCTGATTAATTTTCCTAGAA
Source organism: Fistularia tabacaria (assembly GCA_901007705.1). NCBI lineage: Eukaryota > Metazoa > Chordata > Actinopteri > Syngnathiformes > Fistulariidae > Fistularia > Fistularia tabacaria. The sequence goes on along the minus strand of CAAKHD010009724.1, from coordinate 36,820 downwards.
CTGACCGCTGCTTCATTTTATGGAGAAGATTGGAAGTGACGCACGAAATCTGAAACGTAACGGGGGAGAGAGGGGGGGAGGGTTGGACCAAACTGCAACACACAACGGCACAAAAACAACTTTACTGAGGCTCATGGCGGCAGGTGAATGGTTCACAACAGCAGATGAATTGAGGACAGCCTTCACCTTATCTCCCCTCCACCCGGCACACTCATCTCAACCACCGTCTGTCCGTCTCCCTCCCTTCGCCCCGCCTCGACCCTCCCCCATCTGGGCTCTCGGACGACCCCCGAGCCTCCCTCGTCGTCACCGTGGAGGACGTGAGAAGAGAGTTCAGTCGTCTTCAGCCGGGAAAGGCGGTCGGTTTGCTCGGTCTTCTCTCCTCCGCTGTCAACCCCTCTCTCGCTCGCGCTCTTTTGTTTTTCTTCAGGCGTCCAAGGCCTTCCCGGGCGCCACCTGTTGCCTTCTGCCGAAGGTCCCCTTGTTTTCGTGGTTGCCCGTTCTTCTGCTCTGCTCACCTACTTCTACGTAAACACCTGCGCCATTGGCTTCACAGGAAGTGATAAACACAAGGACACGGCGTCTCACCCTTAAAGATTATTCTAAACTACTCATTACTATGATGCTATAAGAACAAATCTAAGTTTCATATTTTTGAAGGACAAGTGTAGCCGCCTCTGGAGGGCTTAATAATAATAATAATAATGATAATATGTGTAACAACAATCAGGGTTCCTCTCTGGCATCCCCCATCTGCGTGTGGATGCCAGAAAACCAGCAGCTGCGTGACTCCTGTATTCTTGCTGACAGAATTAGAGTCGACTGCATTTGGGAAAATCATTCTTCCTTCCTTCGCCAGATCATTGAACTCGTCCGTGATTTCTCACAGGCCGAATGAACAACAACTTATCGCGGGGGGCTCATCCGGGATTCGGTGCTGCGATCGGGAGGCGATTCTCCGAGTCTGAAAATGAAAAAAGAAAACACACGGAGGAGGAGGAGAGAACGCGGTCTAGGCAGCTGCAAAGGTAAGCAGTAACCTTTATAAATACTGCAGATTGGATATTTCTTAAAATTCTCACTGACAAATCCGAGGTTCTAAAAAGGGAATGATTGATGCCGCCAGTCAAAAGCAAGGATAGACGGGTCAAGGGAATTAAGAGAATGTGAAGAAATGCGTAGAAAGACAAAAGAGAGCAAGACTTGTTTGGGTAACAGGCTGACCCGTTTTGGTAACAGGTTCCTCACAAAAGGGTAAAAGCTCGGAGACTTTTCCGTACACTTTACCAGAGGCTGAATATCGGGTTCCGTGAGGATAAGAGAAAAGAAGAAAAAAAAAAAAAGGGGTTAAGGGGAGGATGTGAAGGCTTCGCTAGAGACGCTCGTTCGAGGCTCCAAATTGGCTGTGGAATAGGACGCTATAATCCTCAAATTCGCACCCGAGGACGGAGGTCTGAAGCCTTACGAGATTAACAGGGTAGGATTGTTGTGATAATTGTGAAGCAGGCAGACGGCTGTCTAAAACCGCGGCTGGAGGACCGAGAGTAGTAAAACCTGCAGAGCCCCAGGGGCCCTGTCGAAGCTTGGTTTCGACTCCTGTCACGCGGCGGTCGGTCCTCCTTGAGGGGTCACACACTGATTCAAGGATTCAAGGAACTTTCTCTTACCAGACCACCTTACACTATGTGGTATGAAATCAGTACCCAGGTCTGGTTACAAGCCATAGAAAATTAAATTAGAGCAAAAATACAGAACGACTTAGGGCACTGTTGGTGCTAAATTTGCAAAGGGGTTGTTGTTTTTTTTTTTTTTTAATTTTTTTATTGCACCTAGTTTGTTTTTTTTGTATGTTTTTTTTTTTTTTTTTATTGCACCACGATAATGAAATGAAACATGAAAAATTTCCATAATTCAGCGTCTGCTCTGCCATTTGTAAAGAGAAAGTGAGTGAGTGAATGTGACCAGGTCCGTTGACACTGTGTGTGCCTGTGGGTAAGAAACAAGAGGAGTGAGATTTTTAGCTGCGGTATCAGGATAAACAATATTTGGAAGAAAAAGGGGGAAAAGGATCCTCCCCATAGTTGGGACAGGAGTGATCCTGGTACGGGATATTGGTTAGTGTATAAGGTGTACACTGCGGCCAAAAGGGAAGTGACGTCCGAGGATTGGGACAGGGTAGAAAAATCGGTTGCGAAATGGGTAAAAAAAATAAAAAGGTTCCAAGATGGCGGCGCATGGAGATGCAGCGGCCCTTCGCTCTCCCGCACATACGGTGATTTATCATAGTTCTCGCGAATTTCGCACTTTTTGCTTTCGTCCTGCGATTTGGGCTTACAGGGTAGGGTAGCAAGGTCTGGGATGTCCCACTGATCTCTGCGAGGCGCTTCCCTCACCAGATCATTGAACTAAATTTGTGATTTATCACAGGCTGAACGAACCACAAGTTAACATGCAGGTGGATTCTCCACCGGTGGCCTGGATTACTGACTACCTCACAGGCCGACCACAGTGTGTGAGGCTGCAGAAGATCATGCCTGGCACGATCATGAGCAGCACGGGGGCACCACAGGGGACGATCCTGGCTCCCTTCTTGTTCACTCTCCACCTCTGACTTCAGCTTCTGCTCACAGTCCTGTCACCTGCAGAAGTTCTCAGACGACTCAGCCATCGTGAACTGGATCAGCGGAGGCCAGGAGGCTGAGTACAGGAGTTTGGTGGACAGGTTCGTGGACGGCACTCAACCTCCTGCAACTCAACATAAAAAAGACGAAGGACTTGGTGGTGGACTTAAGGAAACGGAGGACCTGTCCAAACCCCATCTCCATCAATGGGACACATCTGGAAATTGTGGATGAGTACAAGTACCTGGGTGTCCATATAGACAATAAACTAGGCTGGACTAAAAACACAGATGCCGAATACAAGAAAGGTCAGAGCCTCCTTTTCTTCCTCAGAAGACTCAGGTCTTTCAATGTCTGCAGAGCCATGCAGCAGATGTTCTATCACACCTTGGTGTCCAGCGTCATCTTCTGCGTTATAGTGTGCTGGGCCAGAAGGTTGAAGCCACACCAAATAAGCTCATTCGGAAGGCTGGCTCTGTCCTGGACGTTGAACTGGATTTGTTAGTGGAGGTGTCTGAGAGGAGGATGCTGAAGAAGCTGCTCAGTATCAGGGACAACGTCTCCCAACCCTTGCATGCTGTGCCAAAGTCCCACCAGAGCACCTTCAGCTGTAGACTGAGACCACCAAGGAGCACCACAGAATGATACAGAAGGTGTTTCCGACCTGTGGCCAGCAAACTTAATAACTCCTCCAATAGCATGTCTTGAGTGAGAAGGAAGAATTCATGTAATGTTGGAGACTTCCGGCAAAAGGATTTCCTTCAGGATTAATAAAGTTCTATTCTATTCCATCTATTTCAGCCATTTCTATCAAGGGGCATCAGTTTGATAATGGAGCAGTTTCTCTAAAGAAAATGCCTTTTTTTTTCTCTATTTTTTTGCCTCTAAACCACAGCGTTTAGGAATTTCTTCCCAGTATTTTGTCTTCTCTTTTAAGCATCTTTTTTCAATATTAACCAAGAGGAAATTCTATTTGTAAAGGTGGTCTTAATACTATTTTTCTGCCCTTTTAAAAAAGGTGTGGAGATGTTTTAAAATGTTTTAAAATTGACATGAGTCTAATGTCGACTTTGCTCTGCAGGCTCATCATTCATTCTGGATCACCTTTCAAGGTGCCTCGATGAGATGGAGCGATAGATGGGCTTGATTCCTCTCGCATCTCTTATTCGACCCAACATTTCATTTCTGGATTGGCCGGTCACTCTAACAACTTTTAAGGCCTTTTAGGATGCTATGCCCGGAGTTAGCAAACATGAAAGCTGGCTGAAATGCATTTTCCTATCGTCAGTCTTTCTGTTGAAAACTCATGTTCTTGCATGAAGTTTCAATTATGTTGTGGTCTCAAGTTATCTGTTATTAACATCTTTAATGATGGCTGAGTCTAAAACATTTATTAATACCTACATTTTTGCCGCCAAACAGCGTTGGCAGGAAAACACCTAGCAAAGTGCCACAAAGCGCCCAACCCCCTATGTTCTCTTCTGGTCCCACATTTGCCAAGGCTTTTTTTTTTTTTCTCTCTCTCTTCCTTCTGGCAGGCTCTCCTCTTCTCCTCTTCTCAGTCGCTACGATTCTCTATTCTTATGTTCGAGTGATGCCCACTGGATTTCGCCCCATCCCACACTCATGCCTGTGAGAATGTAATGTGGCTCTGATGACGCCTTAAGCTCTGAGCATAAATCCAGACCCTGTCACTAATATTAACTTATTTTTATATTGAGTCACATACTTATCTTTTAAATGCTTACACATGATCATAGTTATCAAAAGGTATGTTATGATATGTTTATTTATCGGACATATCAGGGTGTTGTCATAAATGTGGATTTTGTCATTGTATCGTTGATGGGCTCGAACAAATATTGTTGTTAAAGAGCCCACTTTAGGGTAGAGAATTCTTCTCAAAGTTCTCTTGGAAGTTTCCCCCTATTTTTACCTGTTAAAACCATGCAGTTATTTTGTTTATAAAAATCAAATATTGTAAGGGGTTACATTTTGTGACTTATGTGCATATGTGTTTGAACTTTCATATGTGTGTATTTATCTTTCCTGCTTTGTTTTGTTTTTTCCTTTCTCTAATGTTGCTGCTGCAACGCCTGAATTTCCCCTATGGGAATCAATAAAGTATTATCTTATCTTTGTACAGTTTTCAGGTCCCCAGACGTAAACTGTGTTTATGATTCCTAATTATACAACTATGAATGACCAGGCGCTGCATTTTGAATTTAATTAGTTTGTGCAATATTTGCAGAGAAATGAGTGACTGCATTAGCTATGCATTAAAAGGCTTTAAGGCCTAAGTTCTTCTCATATTGACGTGAATGTGTCTCTAGAAGATTTGAGAGTGTAAGACAGTATAAAATAACAAGACAGGAAATTACATTTTTTTCATATCGTATAGATTTTTTTTTCTGTAATTATACCAGTCTATCCAAAGTAAAAGTTTACTTTTGCTTTGCAAAGGGAAAAAAAAAAAAAAAAAAAAAAAAGATCAAGAAATATGTCCAAAGCAGCAATCAGCTATAATTATTGTTCATTTTACCCTTTCACCACTTTCAGACTCCAGCATGTCGATTTGATAGCTCCAAATTTTCCAACAGTTGAGTCATCTTCTCATCTTGCTTTATTGTGTCCTGCTCGGGCCTCCCCCTCCCCCTTCCCCTCTCTTCCCCAATTTGGAGGCTGATCAGTGGGAGATAATGAAGCCTAATGGACTGTGTGAATGAGCTGCCTGTTTGCACCGGTCTGTCTGCAGTGGCACAAATGTCTGTCATTACAAAGAGCATGGCAATTATAGGAAACCTTCTTTTAGCTGTTTAGTAACCTCTTTTGAAACCTAGGGATTTTTTTGTAAGTCTAGTTTTTTTTTTGTCCTTTCCATAAAAGACAAATCAATTTTTGTTACTATAGCCTAAAAATAAGTAAGCTTAGACATTTCAGAAACCTGTAGTATCTCATGACGAGAACAATTACAGTTCATCAGAACACATTTTGGTTTGGGTGCATTATAATTGGGCAACGGGAGACAAGGAAAGCTAAGAGTACAGTATAGTATAAATTATATACAGTACAGTATATATTTATATGAAAGTTTAGTCAAACAATAAAATTGCCTGAACTTATGTCAATACTTAAGATTCAGTTCAAAGATCAGCATTCGAACTCATACAAAGATCATTTTTGCAGAAAATTGAGGAAAATATAGACAGTATGTATATATTATGCTCAATATACACTTTGGACTAAAGGTTTTCCGAGATAATCATTACACTTTGAGCTTTTTTAATACAACTCCATTCATACAAATTGTGTTGAAAATAACATTACATTTTATATTGTGAGTTTTTACGCTGATGACTAAAGAAAATGGGAAGCACCTACTATTCAATGAGGCTGATATTAGATAATTTACCCTTAGCGGTTGGAATATATGCCTACTTTTGTTAGGTAGTCAAAGAGTAGAATAGAATATTCCTTTATTGTCCCACAGTGTGGAAATTTTAATTCACACATCAGAAAGTGGATGGTGCAGTAGGGGTAGTTAATAATGAACAAGCAGTAAGATACATAATTGTCTGAAAAAATATAAAAAAATAAAATAAAAATAAAAGGGAAAATTTAAAATAAAGTATTTCAGCACTAAAAAATAATATTGCACGTGCAAAAGTGGCAACTAGCAGCGTACAACTATGCCTACAGCAGCAACAAATATGGGGGTCTGGGTGAGTGGAAGTATGGGTGAGTGAATGCCTCAGCTCTCCATCAGCCTCCCATAAATAGCTGAAATGTGGAGAGCTCCTCAACAGATATAATAAAAGAATTAATTTGTGTCCCCGGTTCCTCATGCTTGTTCCAAAAAAAAAAAAAAAAAAAAACGCTTCCCTGCCAAGCTGAGCTTGAAGAAATTCCAAAAAGAGGCAACAAAATCCCCCACCACAATATGGTAATGTGTCTTCAAGCTTCAAAGCACATTCAGGCTGTTTTTTATGGCTCTAAAGAGCATGTCCTTGTTGTATTTCACCGACTCCCTAACAAGGTTATTTCTACTTAATTGCTAGTTAATTCAAGTTATTCAATAAAAAGGTGGCCTTTTTTTTTTTTTTTTTAATTTTAAACCATTCATTTGTTTTCAGATTCCAGATCCTCTTTGTCACCGACCAAAAGTGCGAGAGAGAGAGAGATCTATGGCATGTTGCTCTTTACGCGCCAAATGACTGCCGGAAAATCTGCCTTCGAAACATTGTTTACTGCAACACGCCTGCTGACAAATCTGCACCGCTGTGATTCATTTGTTGTTACAACCTAGTATAATTCACATGAATGAACGTACGGCCTTTGGAGTGGGCTGTCTTGCTGATTATATGGGTGACTTTAATAGATTTGGTGTCCGACAACAAAACAGACCTTTCAGCTTGATTGGCTACGGTATAGAAATAAACATTGCCATCAAGCAGCTCCCAGGTTTGTTTTAACAAAATCTGTGTGATAACAATAAAACCACCGCAGTTTCCAGACTACAAAATGCCTTGCCAGTTATTGAGATAAGTGTGCTGTTTATCATCACCATTTAAAAACAGCAATAGGAATACTGACAAAATAATACCAACAGGCCAGTAAAAAAGGTTTTAGTCAGTATAAATATATATACAAACACATCAAATCCATTCTCCCTCCCTCCACTGACAAATGTTTTTCTTTTTATGAATCAAATTGTCCTCCGGAGACACAATCTCCACTAAACTCATCCAGCCATGTTTAATATCAGGAAACCTTTGTCAGAATACGTCTCGGGCTAAACCTGCACTTCCAAGTGCAATAAGCTGGACTGCTCTGCTAATTCAGATGCACTCTACAAGAAAGGGCAGAGCAGGCTCTTCATCCACAGGAGGCCGAGGTCCTTCAATGTCTGCAGTAAACGCCTGCTGATGTTCTACCGGTCTGTTATGTCCAGTGTGTTCGTCTGTGCTGTGGTATGTTAGGGTGGACAGACTGGTGAGGAAGGCGGGGTCTGAGGTGGGCATGGAGCTGGAGGCTGTCACTACAGAAGCCGAGAGGAGGATCCGGACCAGGCTGCATTCTATACCGGACAATGACCGCCATCCCCTGCACACCATCTTCACCAATCAGAGGAGTTTGTTCAACTTCAGACTCGGGTTGTTAATATTATAAAACCCCGGTGGAACCCATATGTAAAAAGGGGCTATCCTTGGCCTTGAGCAATACAGTGATCATGAAGAAGGTGCAGAGGAAACTATAATTACTGAGAAAACGGGAAAATCTGCTTGTGGCCTTTTTATGCTTCTCCATTTAAAAGGTGAGCGTTGTAAAGCATCGCACTATGAATATTAACAGGCTTTCAGGTGGAGATTTTTTGGTGGATTTTTTTTTTTTTTTTTTCCCTAATGTTGCTGCTGCAACACCCAAATTTCCCCTATGGGGATCAATAAAGTATTATCTTATCTTATCTTATATAAGTCGGGTCTCTGGAGGGGTCGTCTAAGGAAATCATTAGACGCTTTCTTCAAAGCAAAGACTCTTGTGAAAGACACCTCCCAACTTGTTGCCAATTGGCAGACACAAACAGTCAAGCAGATCTGAGACAACCTTGTTCGAAAACAGTTAATTTCCCTGGACGTTTGCTCTTCTATTCTATTCTAAATCACATTTAGCCTGCTACAGAAATGTATTATTGCAAGGAGATGCTTTGATTGAATCACTTATTCCAAAATACACAAGTCGACTGTCAAAAAAATGACATTGTATCTTTTATCTTAGATGATCAAATTATGGCTCTGTATGCATTGAATTTAGAAATAGGTCAGTTTAAAGGGATATAATAAAACATCCTCAATCTTTGTTTCCACTTTCTGACACTGGCAAAATTTGCTCAGTCCTATATGGAAACTGTATTATTAACTGAGGCATGGGACTGATATTACAGTGTTTTAAACATTAACAGATTTGCTGAAAAAGCAATTGCAAGTATTAAAAAAGGAATAAATCAAATAAAGTAACTGACCAAGATAAACGTTCCCTGCCAAAACTTAAAGCTGAATTGACACAAGATGAATATGTTCAGAGGGAACTGCAAGTACAACCGCGCACCACCTGCTTAGCAATGCGACATGAGCAATCATGCAGCCTGTTTGTGATGAGGGAAATAGTGGACGCAGCAGGAACAGACTGAGGAAACTGAAAAACAACACCAACAAAAAACTCCCTGCATAAACAACAGACTCAGAAAGCAACCTATAGGATATCAGCATGATGACACAACACTTGGCTGCGATTCAGGTTGGATGAGAAATAATAAGTTGAAATAATATTTTCAAACAAGTGATATTTAAGAGGTAAATACTGAATACAGGAAATTAACACCCCTTCCCTACATATACACACACACACACGCACGCACACACACGCATGGCAATGAGGGGTATTTTTAAAGGAATGTAATGCGATGTTTCACTGAATAGAGGACGGGGCCTCCAACGCAACATTTCATCCTCATACAACTAATTGTTGTGATCCGTCCCGAGGCAGATCAACACTCGCCTGCAGATGCCAACAAACCCAGCGACTCCAGTCTAGGCCTCAACATAGGTAAACTAACGGACTTGTTTTGTTTTTACAACACTTTGTCACGGTCTGCTCACCTGAAGGATGCACGTCGTTGCTGGACTCACAGCTGCAGCTCATCACTGGCACTCAGTGCGCTGCACCAAATCCCCAGAAATGTGTCGTGCCTCTCACAGATTATGCTCTCTGTCACGGTATCTCACCAACAACAACTTCTCCATCTCTTCATGGACAAGTCAACAACATGCACCCCTCGCATGTTTTTTTTTTGTTTTTTTTTTTTCGATAACTTTGCTGCCTAGTGGTTGGTGGAACGCGTAGCTGTTTTTAAACGCCACGTCACAGATCACTGTATCTCGCAAAACTCAGGAGTTGATGCAAGTGTTGTAAGTGTTAAAAGTCAAGGTTCCACTGTGTTAACCTCATGATCCTCTGTTCCACAAACATTAACACAAAATTAATGTAACAAAACACATACTAAATAATGTGTTTCGAAGAAACTAAACAAAGTCCAGTTGGCATGGTAACATCTGACAATGATGAACCATGACCTTTGTTACTTCACAGACACCATGTTGCTTTGGGTCCTATTCTGTAATGAAATAAAATAGAAATCACTCATCGCGTGATTCTGATCATTTTGTTTATGTATTGTGAGAAGCAGGCAATCAGTGTTTTGGGTGTCAGCTTTTGTTTTTGTTTGTTTTCCTGATCCACACCCACACTGATTCTTTCAGAGTATCATTCTCATCTGAGGCAAACCCAACAGGCACCCTGTTGGTCAGCTCTCAAACTAAATCAAGTCTGACATTTGGCATATACTGGATCACTGGGTTTTTTTTTTTGTTTTTTTTTTAACTTTCCAGTTGTAGAGCTCCAATTGGATAAACTGGAAATAAATAATTGACTCGACTTCAGATACCTGGCGTTGGGGCTGTCGTAAGTGAAAAGTGCAATAAGGGAGATTAAATGGTTGCGACGGGACTCTTCATGTGTGCCTTTGATTCGACCGTATGGAATCTGGGATTGAAAATGTGGCCGTTTGAAGTGGTAAGACCACTGAAACAAATTGAAACTTGACGATCAAATGAAAATCTCACAATGGAGACAAAATAGATGTTGAAAGTACTTTATGTCCGCAGCAAGAGACATGCACGTTATAGGAGAGCTGCAGGGTCCTGTCTCACCGTGGGGCATGCTGTGCATCAACACGTGCGCTGACAGACAGAAAAGGCACAGAATTTGACGATGAAATGCGAACTAATCCAGAAAACTCTAAATATCTGCGCAACCTTCATGGCACTATTCACAATCTATACTGCTTATCCTGCGAGGAGGAGGTCCCAGGGGGTTGGAGCCTATCTCAGCTGTCATTGGGGAGGAGGCTGTGTAAACCCTGTTCCGGTCACCAGTCAATCACAAGGCCACATGTAGAGACATACAACCATTCACACTCCCATTCACATATCTGTGCATGTTTAGAGCCTCCAACTGACCTGCTTCATGTTTTTGGATTATGGGAGTAAACAAGAGAACTCAGAGGAAACCTACGCTGGCTCGGGGAGAACATTCAAATGCCGCACAAAGAGGCCTGGAGTCGGGATCGGACCAGGGACCTTCTCACTGTGAGGTGGAAGAGCTAACCACTGTTGTCGGCAGCTTTAATTCAGGTGGACTGAAATCGATAAAGTCAAAAAATACTCTAACATTTTCATACGGAAGAGTAACTCATGCAGTGCTGCACATATGAACCTTCACATCACATAGGCACTAGTTATAGTATGCTAACACCAGCCTAAAGAGTGACTGGTTTTAAACTGTTTTCTTTAACTCAAAGTTCATAATTTTTTGCTTATGTGGGTGTAATGTTCATCATTTATTCATTCGGAGCTGAAATTGAAGTTTAATAACTTGGAAATGTTTTCATGCACAGTGGAAAGAGTAAATGTAACCACCAGGTGCTTTAAAAATGTAAAAAAAAAAAAAAAAAAAAAGTCAAATGTATTTTTTCAAATCTTTTGAGAGATTACGTTAGTGACATTTTAAAAGATGAAGGCAGCAACCCTGTAGCCTGTTGATCAGATAACTCTGCAAAGGAATGGTCTGACCTGCACAAAATCTCTCTGACTTCCCCCTAGATTGCAAAAACCACCACACCTCAACAATCAGCTATTCTGCGCAGGGTGCGTTCTGCAGGCAGATTTTTATTTTATTTATTTTTTTTTTTTTTTAAAACAGCAGTAAATTTGAAATGTCTTTTTTTTTTTTTTTACTTTTAAAAGATGAACAAAAACAAATGTGAGGTTCGGTGAGGAGTAGAAGTTGGTCCTGCGAGGGAATACATCTTTTCTGGCTCACATTTTCCATCTCTCCCATGGACTGATTGTGTTGTGTATTAGTTCACTCTGATTGGTAAAAGGTTTGACCAGTTTTCATGGTGCCCGGGAATCTTTAATTAATTTACCACTTCTATCAATGTAATTTAAAAAATCTGAAATAGCCTAAGAGATTAAACAGATTTCATAGTGGTAGATGAAAGCATCTCAAGTGGACTTGGCCTCATGTCTACTTAGACTGATATTGGATCTCCTGTGAGGGCTTATACAATCTCAATTTTCTCCAATATTTTCTATGCAAACCGAAGTGGCACTTAAGCATCTCCGTTATCTCCAGAACTTTGAAATTTTCTTCTTTTAAGTAAGATTCTACCAAATTAAAAGATATTGTCTGGTTAGTTTTAACTTCATTGCATTCTGGTTTTTTTTTTTATGTTTTTTTTTTTTATATTAACATCTTCTATACCTCTTGCCTATTCATGATATTTCTTCCAAACATTTCCCAGCATTAGTGAAAACGAACTACTGAGTTCAATTCATCTGAACTTTTTTTTTTTTTTTAAATGTAACAATTGGGAAAAAAAAAATCCACTGCTATAATTTCATGCCCTGTGGCTTCACATAGTTTCAGTCCAGCCTGCTTGTGATCTCTTAGGAAAAGGTTTTCTGAGAAGTTCCTCAAACCAATGTTTATAGGCTTCCCCACACTTTCACATTGAGGACACCCCCAAAGTTCTTTGCAGGTTTGGCAACACAGACACGGCCAGGATGTACTTGCTCCTCAAAACAAACAATGGTCGTGAGTCTTGACCTTGACATTCAGATTGGAGGATCTCAGAATCCAACACTCAACATTCATAACATTCTCAAACATCTCTCTTCAGCTTATAATAATTCCAGGACCTGAATGTGCTCCGGTGTGTTTACCGCTAGACGGTGCAGTGCGTTCTGACTTTTAAGTATGCAAGTTGTAGTGAGCAGCCGTTTCATCAAAAACAAAAGCTTTTGTTTTTTTGTTTTTCCTCCTGTAGACACACAACTTGTGTGAACGTTTGCCTTTTGAAGGGAGCCTCAGTTCCCAGTTAGTATTTTAAACAAGGAATACTTGAATTTAATTTCAGGATTTTCAGTTATGTTAATTTAAAACAGAGCGTGAACTTTATTTACCGATTCATACAAAAGGGCAGTCGAGGTGGGAATCAAACTCACAAACCTTCGCAATTACGACATTTTCTTGACAATTACTCAAAATATGCCGACTATCAGCCAGAAAAAATTTGCGGTATAAGGTAGTATTGTTTCGCTCCTCTGTGTCATGTGACGTCCATGCTAATGAAGAAGGAATGTGACATTTGAAACAGGTTTAATCTGTATCTCGGCTCTGTCTCAGCCGTGCCGTGCATAATGGTTTGCCGTGTAAATCCACTTGTTCTGTCACCTTTCCAGCTGACTCACTACTGTCTCTCTTGTCAAATCCAATAAACAAGGGAAGACAGGGATTAGTCCCAGCTAAATACACTAAGCTCATTTGATAACCACGGCTTCTCCCCCAATCTCTGCTAATTAACAATGGAAGCGATTAAATTAATCTACACGAAGGGCTGTGACTATCAATCAGTGGCATCAGCATCGTATGAATTTCTGCTGTCCCAGCGTTTCACGGGCAGTGTGGCATTTAAACTCCGGATCCAAACCCAGCTGTTTGGCCACCACAAAATGTTTGAGAATATTACGATGCACCACTTTTTTTTAATTTTATTATTATTATTTTTTTATTTTTTTTAATTTAAAACACAGTGACAAGGTGAGGCAGCGCGAACATGAACGTGTGTGTTGGAACCTCACGCGATAATAAGACAACTCAAGACAGTTTTAGAGTAGCAGGACATGTTGTAAAATTAAAGTACTGGCAATGATTGAAAAAAAATTAAATAAACTGAGGGCTTGTCATGATATGAGAAGCGATCTGACCCGGGTCCGGGTTGAGGCAGGACAGCGCCGGAACGAAAAGGGGAATCGAAGAGGCGAGGTGACTCAGAGGGGGACTCGAAAGGGAGGACTCACAGAGGCAGCTGGCGAGACGTAGCCCTCTGGACCCAGGAGTAAGGGGTGCTTGCAGGGAGCAGGGAGCCGTGATGTCGGGTGTTCGACACAACAACCCGGCCGGGAAAACGACTCCTTTTATTCTCAGGCCAAGGAGGCTTAATGACTCGCACCTGCTGGAGTTCACCCCTGCATGGCTGCTGCTCATCAAGCAGCAGCAGCGCAAGGATCCCGACAGGGCGAGTGCATAATCAAAAGTGACCTCAGAAGTTTATTTGGCTTGGTTTGAGCTGGAGATAAATTTTCATGCTAAAATCATAGTGAAATGTTCTTGTTTTTCTTTTTTTTTTTCATCCATATTTGTGTTATGGACAAACTAAGCTACCAGCAATGCAACTGGCCAGCAATTAAATCTTAAATGCACCCAGAATTTAAAAAACGGTGCTAAAAACAAGTAAATGAGACAAAATGCTTTGATCTAGATGTATGCAGAAGCCCTAAATGTAACAGAATCCACTTCATTTCAATTGGGGCTGAGAGTGATAAACAATCTGAATAATGTTCCTGAAGTGGCCTAATCTCTTTAGGATGGGGAGGGCTGGCGGTTGGAGGACGAGGCGGGTGAAGAGGATTGTTAATTTCATCAAAATGGTGGCTCAAGGAGCAGAGGAGACTCGAGATTTAGCCCGCAGGGTGAAACTCTCCCTCCTCTTTTATCCTGTTACATATTACATTGTCTCCCACTGCTCAGCCCGATGCTCAAACCCAATTATTCCTCCCACAGAAAGATAAACAGCCACAGCCTGGAAGTGCTCACACTGTCCTCGGGTGGATATTTACCAGCATTGCATTGTTGGGTTTTTCCTTTATTAACTCTGGTTGAGCCAGTGTCTTAACAAATTGGCCGTGTTATATATTTATTGAAAAGTTAAGATCAAGAACTGACGGAACAGATCTGATTTATTTGTATAGAATGTGTTACGTACACTCTGCAGACCTTCTTGGTCAACATGTCGGGTATTCGTCCCTTGTCAACTGAACACATTTTAACTTATGTTTACAGCAACCAGTGGCAACAAACTTGACACCCCTCTATCAAACAGAAACAAAGAGGTCAAAGATGGAATGAGAAGCAAATTATGCCATACATATCGTTTTAAAAAAGACCCAATACCGTACTTTGAGGTGAGTTGCAAATTTCATGGAGATCAAGTGACATGACAGGCCTCTGAAGTCAGACAGGAAATTGTCCAACAGAGTGCAAGAGGATCTAAAAATGGGGAAGTCGAAAAGACTTCGTATAAAATTTCAACATCAGGAAGAAGCTTTTAATGGTCCTACAATCAGCCTCTTCCATTAGACTGACAGAAAGGTGAGTGATGATACGGCTGAGTTCAACTGATAGCAATGGAAATTGCTGATGAGCCGGCGATGCCTAACACAGATTTTTGTAGAAAATTGTGATTTTTGCAGGGGCAGGCAATTTTTTACAAATGTCTGCAGTTTTACAGCAAATACAAAACAAATGTTTAGCTCCGAAAGGAAAAAAAATACATTTTTTTTTTTTTTTTTACCACAGCCTGAAATTCCTAGATCAACCACAATGGGTGCTGGTGGCTGCACTTACAGTGGAACAAGGCATAAAAACAGTAGCTATGTTCAGATAAACAAAGGTGGGTGAATTGATGGGTCAACAAAGTCCTGGTAAGAGATAAGTCATCAACAGGATGTTCACTTTCGGGAAATGATGGCAAATATTCTCCAATGATGTGCATTATATCACAAAACAGTTGGCACCAGAGTCTGTTTCCAAATCTATGGTGGCCAGTTTGCAAAGACCACAGACTGTGCCTTTTTTTATTTTGGTGTTGAATGTACTGATCCTATGGAGGATCTTGTTACCAGTGTTCTTGACATGCCTATGAACCGCCTTCAGAGAGGTAACTCAGATGAGTCGGTATTCAGCATTAATGAAATACTCGTCAAACCCAGTAGAGTTCCGGACATCTCCACAAGGGGAAAAAAAAATATGACAGAATGACAAGACAGTTGATATTTTGTCAACAAAACAAACTAAAAGAAGAGAGCTGCTTATAAACTGCCTAAATCCCAAAACAATCCCATAAAAATTGGCTTCGGGTGATCCCAGGCTCAAATTGAAATATCAAGACCCGCACCAAACCATGAGGGCAAAATGTTCTAACAGGAAGAAACAAAGGAAGGAAATTGACAAAATCACCAATGCCTGGCTGATCGCACTCGGAAGCACTCCAACAAAACTATTTAATGCATGCTATTTACATGCAACAAATGTACAATCTGTACATGCTTACAAACATGACAATGGGTGAGTGTGTAGCCATCAGATCCCATCAGATTTACCCATGCCTAACAGTCAGGAATCTGATAGCATACTTCTTGATGGATAAACTATGTTGTATCTCGATTTGCATAAATCCATTTGGTGCTTCATTTATGCAAAGACCAAACTCTGCAGTACGGATTCTACACAAAGCAAGATTTTTAAAAACATTTTTTGGTTGCTTTGTTTGTTTTTTTTTGTTTTCTCTTTTTCAAACGCTCTTAGAAACATACTCCACTATTTTGCTCAACACTCTAAATATCTTTGACTTTGCCATCACGTGCATACATTCCAGCCAAACCTTCATGGGTCTCGTGAGTCCTTTCAGGATCAGTTTGCTGAAGGCTGGACAAATTTAGCTGACATTGAACGAGATATAAAAAAAGGAAACGGAACGGCTGTGTCTTCAGCGGCAGGAATGGACAAATTTCACAGCCAATTTTAGGTGCTTTTCCAAGTGTGATTGTATTCAGTGGAATGTAGAATTGGGATATCGCCTCAACCCCTCCCACATATTTCGATGATACTCACACTTTTCGTTCGGTCCTCCTGCGCTCCCGCAGCCTATTCAGTCGGGCTATTAAGCTTAGTCGTAACACATTGGGATGGATTAAACCTAAGACAGGCACTGGATTTGCAAATCCACACCTCATTTGGGAAATCGTGGTAGCAAAAGGCTCTTCAGTTTTTGTTGCGTGGTGTGACGCCCTTGTTGGTTGACAGTATCTAACGACAGAGCACCCGGGGAAGCAGCTGACACTCCTGTAATTCGACTTTATATTTGGGTGATTTTCTCTCACGCCTTTGACTTAGACTCTTCTTTTTTCCCCAGAGAAGTAGAATACGGACCAATTATGAGCACAGATGTGGCAGACCCTCTGTTTTAATCTCCTATCCTCCAGTGTTTTGGTATAAAAGCCAATTACTGAGATGACCTTACAACTCTGGGTCTACGAAGTAATTTTCACGACGTTTTCATAATTCCATGATAATGCACTTTTATTCCTTTCGTAATATATTGTAATTTTCAAGATGTAGCTGTTTTTGTCAGCGGCATCAGCACCGTGAATAATTTACCAGCTTTGAAAATTTCAGTCTCTTCCTCCTCGCTGGTAACAAGGAAAGCCACTCAGTGCACAGGATGTAATGTTACAATTATTCATGAGGAGACACCACACAGAGAGATCCGAGGCCCGGCAGAGGAGCACATGCCTGACATCACCAATTCATCAGTGTGTACGGCAGATGTTATTAGTAGCAAGTAGAAGCTGTTTAGTGTGCTGGCTCCTTATAGGAGATCGTTGAGTGACTGGGAGTCCAGCTGTGGGTGTTGACATTCCACATAGGAATTCAAAGACCTCTTTCAAGTGACTGGAACACAAGAGACCGAAAGCCTTTAATTTTTTTTTTACCACTCACAACGTAACCTTTCATCATCCTTGTTGTGAGGGCTTGATGTATACTCTCAGATGACACACAGACACTCTGTGGCGAAGAAAAAGAAGTCCATTTCTAACCATTTTTCTCACCTTCTCAATCTCTCAGACCAAATGATCATCCTCTAGTGTCATAGAGAGTGGAAGGATAGATGATTCAGACATTCAGAAAGTACCAAGATCCATTACACCTGAACGCAATTCTCAATATATTTCTCTATTGTAGAAATATCATGAATGGCTAACACACACACACACACACACACACACACACACACACACACACACACACACACACACGCAAACACTGTAGCTTTTATTAGTAGTTGTAAGGTAATAATTCAGTTATTCCCTGCAATGCAAGCAGGTGTCACATGGTTGTGTTTCATGTTCAAACTGATTATGATGTTTAGCTTGAAATTTCTTAATAACTAAGATTTCGAGGGATTAAACACAGGGCAATTTCAAGCCTCCCATTTTCCAGTGAAATAATTTTCTGAATTGGTGAGCAAAAGCTGAACAACATTGCACTTGTGAAGATCTTCAGTGATAAACATTGAAACATACATAGTGGCAGAATTAAAAACAGATTTCTGCATGTCAATGCATTCAATGTTTTACTAACCATCTTCTTCATACATTTCTTTAACTCAGACCTACAGGATCTAGAATCCGTCGTGTTTATTCCAAATCACACATCTGACTAAACAGAAACACACTAGGGTGTACTTCAAGGTTGAATTCTTGGCCCTCATCTGTTCAAGGTCGATGTGCACCCACTTAGATTATGAAAAACAACAATGTGTGTTAGCATAATAATATAGACAACACTCAAATATACATAATTGTATCACAGGGGACTGGATTCATAATCCCTTGAAGGAATTGGATAAAAGGAGGAATAAAATAAAACACTGGATGTGTCGGATTTTTGTCTTTTGTTAAAACAGATTGGTAATTGATCTTGGAGTAAAAGTCACTTCTCAGTCCGTAATATTTGAAGCCATAATCCAAGCCAGGAAACGGTTGTGTTCATGAACTCAGACTTGAATTTCAGTATCAAATATCATGTCTGTTGCCTTTAATTACAGCCAGAATTCAATTTCTTTTTCTCCTATGTTAATTCTGGGCTTGTTTTTTTTTTTGGTTGCAAATGTTAATCAAATTTGTATTCTTACCACAATAATGTGTTTTGGTTTTTTTTTTAAGTTTGCACATTATGAATTACATTTGTTTGTGTTGTAATAACAATTATTAGGTCATTTTGTCCACCCTCATCCCTGGCGGACAAAATATCATGGACGTGAAAGTCAAAAAATAAAAACATAACAGCACTACATAAAAAGTTTAAAGTAACTTTTTTCATCATTTTATTCTCTCAAATATTTTCTGAACTTTGTACAAAATTTTGCTAAATTCATAGATTATATATATTGCATATAGATATCTGTTTTGGACAAGGTTTTGAGATAGTCAATTGTTGTTTTTTTTATACACAACCACTTATACTGTTGTAAAAAAAATATATATCATTATAATAACTGCTGTTGTTGTGGTGGTCAGCACTTTAATGATAGTAATTAATATTATTATTATTATTAGTCGTAGTAGTAGTAGTAGTAGTAGTATTCCAGTCTTTTGGCTGGTCTCCTCAGGAGTCACCACAGTGGATCATGTGCCTCAATCTAATTCTATCCTCTGTATCTGCTTCACTCACACCAATTGTTCTCTTTCACTCCATCCTTAAAACTCCTCTCTGATCTTCTTCTTGCTCTCCTGCTTGGCAGTTCCAATCTCAGCGTCCTTCAACCAGATACTCACTATCCCTCCTGTGTGCATGTCAAAACCATCAAAGTCTGGCCTCTGTGACATCATTTCCAAGACATCGTACATGTGTTGTTCCTCTGATGGACTCATTCCTGATCCCATCCATCCTTGTCACTCCCAAAGAGAACCCCAACATTCTAATCTCCAGCTCTGCCTCCTTTCTTTTACTCCGTGCCAATGTGTCTAACCATCCAACATTACTGGTCTCACCATCATCATCTTCACCTTTCCTTTCATTTGGTTGATACTCTTGTATCACATATTACCCCTGTTACTTTTCTCCAATCGATACATCCTGCTTGCATAGGTTTCTTCACCTTTTTTCCACATTCGGCATTCCTCTGAACTGCTGCTGTTGATCGTGAGTATTTAAAATCCGCCACCTCACCGTTCCACTTGGGTCCCTTTCATTCACACACATGTATTCAGTCTTGCTGTGGCTAACCTCCGTTCCTCTCCTCTCCAGGACATACCTCCGCATCTCTAAATTTTCCCACACCTGTTCCCTGCTCTCACTGCAGATCACAATGTCATCTGCAAACATCATGGTCCATGGAGATTCCCGTCTCACCTCATCTGTCTGCCCATCCATAGCAAACACGAAAGGGCTCAGAGGTGATCTTTGATTATTCCAGCTCCACCTTGAACATCTCTGTCTCACCTACAGCACACCTCACCACTGTCTTACAGCTCCCATACATATCCTGCACCACTCCAACACATTTCTCTGCACACACAACAGTCACCTCATCAAAATTAGGTTATCTTTCGTTTCTCTCATCCATCAGCGTTTCAAAGTATGAACCGTTAAGTCCAATCCTAGATACCAAACCTGCCCATCACTTCCTCATCACCTTCACTGCCTGCATCAACATGTCAAGTGTAATGCACCGATTATCATTCTCTCACCTCCGCGGACAATGTGCATGACTTCATCTCACAGCACAATGTCAGGTGATTGCAACACATTTTTTAACTATAATTACGTAATAAAACGTAAATAACCAAAAACCAAATGAATTAAAATCTAATGAAGGAAACATTTTTCTATCAGAGGTATTATTGAGTATAAATGTCACACTTGTAACCTTGAAAGCTATTCTATACACAGTTCTGATTTTCTATAATGATAGAATTGATATATTCAATGACAAGGTAGATATCCAAGCTAGTTATTACTGCTGCTACTAATCAATACAAAATTAAAAACAAATGCTCACTAATGTATATTTGTCCAATCAAAACCCCCATACAGTACATCTGCAGACCCCAGGAGTCCCAGATTTAAATACTGCTGTCCTAGATTTAAACCACTATATCCCAGGCCTCTACTTGTACTATAATACTGACATGAATCCAGCCTTCAGGCTCTCTTGGGAGACCATCAGCATTTTGTGCCAGATGTTGTCTCAGTGAACTCTGCGGGAATGAAGTCATGGAGGAATGGCAGTTGTCACTAATTGCATTCGTGTGGCACCTCATACAGAGCGACAGTAGACATGTTTGAGCAGAGCTTTGTGCTGAAGAGTTGGCAAAATCGTCCAGAGTGGCAAAATGATGCCCTTCTGTTGTATCCCCACCCCCTGACGATGGAGGAACTGAGACTGTTTCACTCGTGTGTGTTCATGAAGCACACTTCAGCTGGTTAGAACCAAAATAGATGTGTCACTGTACGTTGTCCCAGTTTTTTTTTGAGACATCACTTGGACAATGCGGCTGATCAAATATGGCTGTCACAGTGCAAACACTACTGTATTCGAGTGTAAACTCGTCAAATACAGGAAAACAAATTGCACTTCACTGCCCTGCAACAGGTGAGCAGACAGGAGCTTTCCTCACCGACGAAGAAGAGAAGGGGAGCAGGAGCTTGGATTGACCATTCAAGATCTTCCTCTTTTGGTATCTTGTGATGGTTAACGCTGTGATGAAGACGGAGTAGAACTGAGTAGAATGACGAGGCTAACGAATTACGCCTGGGGTTGTTTCTCTGGTGGCATCGCTCGATGACTTCGTAGATACACTCTGTGTGTGTGTGGTGCATCGACGTAACGTCCGGTTCTACTCACTTTTCAGTTTTACATCCTGATTTGACTGTATTGCCCGAGCAACTTGAAAACCTTAGCTGAAAACAGCTTAGCAAGGGGTCTTTTGAGTCTGCTTCCCAACAGCTTCATCCCTGACTCTGGTCATACTCTGGTCATGTCTTTATTCAAAAAAAAAAATCTCACTTTTGTTTTTTTTTACCAGCAATATGAACTTTATTTACCTCTGCAATCAGTCCATCTCCCACCTGTAGAAGGCTGGCAGGGGGCGAGCTGATGATCACCTTCCTCCTCCATCTGAAGTTGTTATTGAAGTCATTTCCCCATCTTAAAGTTCTTTGAGGCACAGGAAAGGCTGTCCATGCCTCTCATTCCTTACCTCTTGAGTAAAAAAGATAGCAAACACGCTGGCTTTCCAACTGACATGAATTGATTCAGCGATTGGACGATGTTGCAGATGATTCTCTGAGAGATCCACGGGTGTCTGTCCCCTTCAACTAAGGACAATAGTACAGCCAGGTTGCTCTGAACCATCCTTGCACAGAAATTGCACCTTTCCCTGCAAATGTATCGCCATAAGTTATATTTATACACACTTTAACATTTACGAATGTTCGCTGGCAGTTCCAGAGCTACTCCACGAGTTTGCTGCCAAGATGTCTCTGCCCATTTGCCAGTAGCATACTTTTCCTCAAACACCAATTAGGGAAATTCTGACTTGCTGATTATTCCTGGCAAGGGCCTGTTGAATATACACATAAATTGAGTTCAGTACAGCGAAAAATGTTCAGTTTAAAGACTTCGGTGTTTCTATACCCATATGGACCCGATGTATTCCATTATTAGGCAAAGCTCCTCTGACGTGTGATTTTTATTTTCTATTTATTGTTTTTAACATTGGAGAATCTGCTTTACAAACTGTTTTTGAATGAACTGATATTGCAGAGTCATTTTACGTATCCTGAGGCCCTCACTAAGAGCAGAGCATACCTCATACTTGGCTTTGTGACACAGTCTTAAAAACAATTGAGTTGAATGGGGGAACATTCGTTGTTTGTCAATGAGTACATTTCTGGTGATGTTTTTTTGGTGATCTGGCTCTGTTGACGTTTAGATAGTTGTTTTGCGCCAGCATTACAGGGCGCAACACATCTGGAAAATGTATATCATCGGAACCAGTGCCACGCTTGGATCACGATAAGACGCTTGTCATATTATTTAACAATCACTCCCGCTCACGCGTGAATATAGTAGCTCCTTTGTAAAAAGCTAACACAAAATTGCGATCCCTCACAGACTCAAATGATAATATACGGAGACTAATCCCTCATGGAAAGCCACAAAATTAATGACTCTCCAGCTGCATCTTGAAATGTGATTTTCTTTATCAGTCTTGGTGACATGGCAAGGAATCTGAGTACTGCCTTTTGTCAGTCTCATCTCTTCCAAACAAAAGAAAATTGAAAAATTATCTTCGAAACTAAAAAAAATCCATTGTCTCCTCCTGCTCTGAATCTGTCCGGCTTTTTATATCATGGGCTGCAAAATCTTTTTGGACTGTCAGGTTATGGTATTCGCTGATAAATCGCGACTTGCTTAATTTCTGGAAGAAGTTTGGTGTCTTATACAAGGGGCTTAAATACTTGACACTCCCCACAGTCAATTAGAACCGAAGAAGCCCCTTGAATAAGAGGTGAAACATCTTCAAGTAATGAATCAATTCCAGTTATCATGCTTAGATTGAGCAGTGGAGCTTTAATTCAATTTTGTGAATGAATGAATGTATGGATATATCCCCTCACCATGAAACCTCAGTAATATTACGGGAGGGGTTTTGCCACACATACTTAACTTTTTTTTTCCTCTTTTACACATCTTTTGAAAACTGCTTGTCAAGGTATACCCTGAATACAGGACAATCGTTGGAAAATACAAAAGAGTAAAAGAAAACATCATTGGTCTTTATCTTGGAGTATTCAATTCTTGCCTTCATGTCTTACTGCAGCATTATATTTCTTTCATACACCACTGAATAAAAATAATGTCTTCGCAAACTAAACACGAGATGTCACATAGAAACATAGAACATTTTGGGGGGATAAAATTACAGATGAACCTCATTTTTGGCTAATTTTCACAGTCAAAAAATGATATTCGGCCGGGGAAATCCTTCACCACGTATAAACTGCCGCACACTGTGACAGTCGCATTGTAAAAGCTTCAAAACAACTAAACAGCTGGAGCCGCACAAAAAAAAACAGTATACGGTGAATATCCTGAACCAAAAATCAGTGTTGTTAACATAAAATTTGATTCCTCCATTGACCTAATCTGTGTTTTTTGTATTTGTTTTTTTTTGTTCTTTTAATGGACAGGGACACTTTCATGAAAAGCACGTTTGATCGAACATCGGAGTCACCCAAGATGCACGTAAACGCAACAAATTCATATGCAGATCTTTCACATTCCCCGGGTTGTGAATTCATATCACAGTCCCGTGAAACGCCAGTCTGTTTCTTGTTGCCCTGTTGAGGATGTAAATGTAAAGTGCCGTGAGGGTCTTAGTTTGTCACTCCCATCCACCATCGTCACATGTCATCCAATCAGTCATTTCAAAGAGATGGGATACGGCTAAGGATCCCTGACTCAGAGTCTTTGCAGAACATCCTGCAGTGTTCTCTCATATTAATCTTGTCTTTAATGCATTTCTCTGAGATAAGAGTTGAAAGCCTCAGAGGCAGTCTGAGCCAGCGAAAGCCCAGCAGTCTGTCCTGATAAAGCAGCAGAAGATCCAGCAGAGTTCAGTGTGACACCAGCTGTACCGCAAAATCACCAGAGAATAGGAGTAGGGCAATATTAAAGGAACAGAGTGTTAGATTTAGATGGCTCTTATGGCTGAAATTAAATGTATCATTTTACTCCAGTGTTGTGTATCTTTGAAAAGAGTGAGTCTTCTTTCGTCAGAACCCAACGAGCTGCATCTGAAGTGGACCCGAATCGATCAACAGGAATCATATTTTTTCAGCATTTCTATTGTAACATTTGCTTTAGGTTTCACAGGCAGCGACATATTTAAGTGGAACCTCTAATGCACTTCAACAGCATAGCCAGATGATTCCAACAGCTGGCTGGCACAGCAAAGACATCGACACACAATGACACAAAAAGGGAAAACAAACTAAAGAGAGAAGGGCTTAAAGCCACATAACATAGCTTGCGATCAAGGTATTGTGGAGGTGGTATTTAATTATCATAAAGTCAGTCTGCGCTCTTTTGTAGTATTCTTCCTAATTTGAATGATTTTTAAAAGAGCAACAACTGTTTACACATGATGAGTTTGAAAGGCTCACATTAAAATGCAACCTTCACAAACAAACAGGAAGTTAAACTGAATCTGTTTTCTTCCTAGATTATGACAGTTTGGTCATCAGTGATAAATATTGATCAGAAAATATATTTTCAGATTAAAATTATACTCATATTACTCAACGGCATGTAATCCTTACCATAGATGTATTGACGCATTAATTTCATCCTCCAAATTGACTCCAAGCCCAGACATTGTTTTGGATTTTTTAGCTGATATTCCTGAAGTTAGACATGAATAGATTTAGATTATTCGGTCATTTTTACCTTTATATAAGGTGAGGCAGTACTTACCCTTGAGCAATCTGGGCTAAAACCGTTTATTTCATTGATCATGAAACATTTTTTGTTTTTGTTTTTTTTCTTTTTCCATGCATGGCACACCATGCAAAGTTAGGTAAGTCCTTGACTTAAAAATATGTAAATGAAAATGACTAAACCTTTAAAACTTGATTTTTATCAAGTTTGCAATTCTATAACCCCAGGCGGTTGCATGATTTTATCCCATATTTGGGATTTAATCATCCTTGTTGGGGTGAAGTTGGAGAGTTTCCCTTGTCCGTCCCCTGTGCAGCCCTCTGGCCAAAGCCTGTTGTGACTCATACATGCACGATATTATGAGATGAAATTACGCAACAGTGCAATATCCAAAGCAAATACATTTCCAGAGCTCGTTTTCTGATCAAGCCGTGAGGCCGCAGTGACGGCAAACAATGCCTCAGTCAATCAGAATGTTTGCCTTAGGAAAAAAAATCTCGTCTCGACCAGATACGCAGTATAACTCAACGATAAAATCTAAATATTATTAAAATAAGAATATCGTCTTGTGATTCTTAGAAAGTATGAATATTGCCATGTCTGTATGCAGGACATGAAGGTGAGATGGCTGTTTGTTTTTCAAATGAAATCCATTGATCTGCCTCAAATGCCCTCCGATAACACATTTCGATATGTTGTTTGCGTCCCATCTTATCGTAGGGTGATGGCGACTTTTCCAAAATGGAATCACCCATCTTTGCATTTGTAACTCCGCCACGTGTAATTTCACATTTCCCTTTCCATCTAAAAAGGGGCGATTTAATTTGGTTGAATGTGCAAGAAGAGGGTTTAATTATGAACATAACGTTATGGTTTTTCTTCATTAATATGAATATAAACAATGCAAACAAACCTTACACATAAAGCTGCTGTCAACCTCATTTTTGCTATTCAATGCAATAATTCAGGAGTCTACGTAGCTTTCAATGGCTGCTATCAGAGGCAAAGAATACAAACACATCTTTCTTTGCACTGGCAGTTTAGCGCTGTTTTTGTTCATCATTCAATGAAACCTGTACAGAAATGCCTCACCTCTTTTTCAAACATGGTTTAATAAAGACCGGGGGTTGCTTGAAGCATCACTTGTGAAATATCAATCAGCTGCAGAGAAATGGATCCCCGCAGGGTGCAAGACACTTTTCATGTTTTCCACTCTTTATACACATTCAGCTAGGCGCATACACGTTTAGTAGGGTGTACTGTATTTTTTCTTTTGCCACACTCCCAACCCGGCCAACATAAATCAGCGTTGAAAATTGGAATGATCACATTTGAATTGCGTCTGTGGAGCGAGCTGTAATTTGAATTTAGTATATCAGTCTGGTTGCCAGGCTTATAAAACATGCGCGCACAAATAAGCGCACTATTATGAACAATTATCAAAAATTTCAAGGTCCCCCTTTTGCCAGCCAAACAGGCGTAACCCATCAAGGCACCGACTCCATTAGACCTTCAAAGTTTTGTCGTATCTGGCACCGGTAGATCCCACAAGATGGAAGGCAGGGCCTCTGGGGATCATAATAGCGTATCAAGCTCATCCAACAGATGCTCGATTGAATTGGGATCAGGGGGATTCGGAGGCCAAGCCAGCACCTTAACCTCATCGCTGTGCTCCTCAAGGCATTCCTGAGCTGTTTTTGCAGCGAGGCAGAGAGCACGAACTGGGGTGGAAAAGACCACAGCCATTTGAGAATACCTTGTCCAAGAAGTGTCTGCTATGTCTTTATCATTGTTTAGGTGAGAGGTCTGACAAATATCCACACATAAGGCAGAAGCCATGGTTTCCAGCAGCACGTTGTCCCAAGTGTCCAAAGCTTTTCACATCCATCCAATATTTTCAGTCGTCTAAGGTGCTGTGTTGTTCCCAGGTTAGTGGCAGCAACGCACGCGGGAACCCACATGACATGAAAACACCCCGGGACAAAAACCCGGCATGCTGTTTCCGCTGTGGAGTGGGAATGCCCCACAAAATTCTACTTTGTGGATTTGCATTGACCCAGTTGTCCACCTTTCATGATCTGGCCCTTTTGACATATTCACATTTTTCCCTGCTTCATTGCTTCATCAGCTGTGAGGACTTGGTGTTCCATTGTTTCTAATATCTTAACTCCCACTGAAAAGCTCTATTGCAAGCAGATAATGAATTTTATCTACTTCTCTTTTCACTGGTCATAATGCCATGGCTGACTGACGTATTTGTATTTCGATTGATCAAAAATTTCTTTTTTTTTTTTTTGAATGACCCCCAAGCAGATTTGCCATTTTACATTTTTTTGTAAATTCCAGGAGTTTTGTACAAATTAAAAAAAAAAAAAAAAGAATTTGAGTACTTGTAAAGACTGTCAACTAAACCAAAAAAAATAAATATTGTTCAACAAAAAAAATTAAACAAAACTTTGGCATTGCATCTCTCTTGGTGTTTTAGAAAGTCCCCACAATATCAAGTAGTGCGTGTTTAGTTTGCCATCAATTCATATTAACTTTCACTTCTATATATTGATGATAGATTCATGACCAGGAAAACTTTGGCCACACTGGTTTCCTTTGCCTGTCTGAATACGAAACACAATGTGAATTTCTTCCCGCGTTTAAATACTTATATATGTAATCTCTCGTCTCTTCTGCTCAAGTAAATCCTCTTGAGTGTTCAATTTATTTACTGCAATATTACATTTTTTGTAAAAGCCTGGCCAAGTACAAAGATTGTAAATTGACCGCAGCAAGAAGCTCCGGGTACATTGCATTTTCCTAATTGTTTGTTGAAATGTTGTCCTTGCTAATATGTATACATGGTCTGTGCTTCTCTCGCTCCAGGCTTGGTTTGTCTTGTTCCCAGCTTCATGTCAGGGCCGGCTCTTTTGACTTGTGGATCTTTGTTTTTTTTGTGTACGGTTGCAATTTCTCCTCTTTTCCTCATCGTAAGAGATTTTCTTTTGCACTTTGCTATGAAAGATTGTTTAGTTACTTTGAGTGGTGCATTTGGGTTTTCATCTGCCGCCAAGTACAGT
This sequence comes from Fistularia tabacaria, assembly GCA_901007705.1. Lineage (NCBI taxonomy): Eukaryota > Metazoa > Chordata > Actinopteri > Syngnathiformes > Fistulariidae > Fistularia > Fistularia tabacaria. The sequence continues at coordinate 8,882 of CAAKHD010009724.1, read as the reverse complement.
CAGTCTGTAAATCAACGAACCAGCCGTAATACTGGCCATGTATACATGCAGGCTGCATTGGGGAACAGATGGAGACGATCAAGACCAATCGGTTTTCATGGTCATAACGATAATTAATTCGTCTTTGCGGCGCACACTCACCCAGTAACGAGGGGGTTCTTCTGACGGTTCAAAAATAGGTAGCGTTAGCGGTAGCCTCACTTAAGACTCCGAATTGTCTAAATTGTCGAAGTGAATGAAAGCGTGAATAGTCTTGCGTGTCCGTGTGTGGTCATTCCGCCACTCTTCCGATGTTCGCTGGTATGGCGTCTGGATCGGGTGTCTGTTCAAACCGAATACCGCATTCAGCAGAAATTCCTGCGTGCTTCACTTCTGCAAATGGATTATTTCCTTTTACAGTTTAAAACAAATTCAGACTGCTGAGAAGGGTAGAATGTCTCTATATTGGCGCAATGCAAATTCACCAATGAACTAATAATCCAGTGTAATCAGCCACAGTTCCCTGTGATTAAGATTGTGAAGATGCCAAAACCCTCAAGTTGAGGGGAGAAAAAGACCTCTGGCGCACCCCAGTGGCTATCAGGAATCCAGTTTTGTTTCGGCTGTCACCTTTGGCTCCTTCATCCTGTTTTCAGCCAAACAAAGATCTGCATGTGTACTATTTTGATTCCAAAATAGATAAAACATCAACTAAATTAATGATTTTATGTCATCTGTTATCCGGCTCATGATGGTAATGGTAATGGAATAAATTTAAGAGGATGTTTTCGTTTGAGGGAGATTCAGCGAAGTGCGTTCTCAAAGGTGTAAAGAACTATCATCTGTGGAAAATGTTCTGATAGAACATTCGAAAGACAACAGCAATGCTGAAAGATGAGGGGATGGACATTGCTCTGGATGTCTGTATAGTAACGCTATTAAAATGCACAAAACCAAAATGAGGTATACATGAAGTATATAATGAATACTGACTAAATGTTTCAAGTTTATACAGAATTATAAAAGAATATAGCCCTTTATTTTGTCACAGTCAGTTCTACATATAGCACAACATCAGGGAAATTCAACCACTGCATTTAACCCATCATGGATGAGTCAGGATCAGTTGGCAACTGCTTAGCAGAATCAGAATCACTTTTCTCAGAGGAATTTGTTTCCAAGTTGGCATCGCTCACTGTACAGGGAAGGGACTGAGTTGGGTAAAGAAAATCAAGGAAAAATGTACATACGGTAGTATGTAGAAAATAGGCATTAAATATATTCTAATATAAAAAAATGTTCAAAAATGTGAAAAAGTCATACAGAAGTGCTGGGTAGCGATGAAATGTACATTATGAGAATTTTTGTCTTCCTTTCCTGACACTTTGACTCCTTGCGGTTCATCAGAGTGACAACCTGGGGATGGAAGCGTTCAGTGTCCTGCTCAACAGAACTTCAACGGGCTCGGAGGAGCACGGGAATCAAACCAGAAATGTTCGATTCCAAGATGATCGCTCAGACTTCTACCAATGAATGCCTCCACGGGCCTTTGCAAACTCTTTTTTTCAGCGGTGTGACTTTCTAATATTGTAGTATTTCTATGTAATTATCAAAATACACTACACAGATTGTAAATAACAAAGTCAGTGTCAATAAAGTGAAATAGTCTCATGTACATTTTGCAACCCAAACTTTCCAGGCAAATACTGTCCTTTTGGGATGTATCACTCCACTACGGTTCTTTTGTTAGGTTTTTGTATTTAAGCATTTGTCAACCACCACCCCGTTTCAACTTCATTCTTTGAACTGTTTGCTCCCTTTTTTATTTCATTTTTTTTTCACATTCTCCTAATAGCTTCAGGTATGCAGATGAATTTGACAGAGCATGCAAAAAACAAATTAACCAATAGGCCATGAATTCTCCAACAGGCTGTTTTGATAATTTGCTTATGTCGATAGTGATGTTTCACACAAATGAATGGGGGGGGGCGGGGGGGGAATATACACATCTTCCATAGCTTCAAGTGGTGTTTTTTTAACCATCAGTAAAGAAATGCACTACCTTGTATTTAACCCTGTAGAGAAGGTGAGTCCCTGAGCACGTAAATACAATGAGCGTTAAACAATGCGAGCCCCTCTTTTGCACTTTGGGCTGAATTCTACAAGAAATTTCAGCAGGCAGCATACTGCTTGCAGAGCACAACCGCAAGTCGTCAAACCGGAGAATCTCTTCCCGATTCAACCTCAGCTTCACTGATGCGGCGCCTCACAACTTCAAAGAGAAAATAAAAGGCATGATGGGACCCTCCGGCTTTCCTCAAGACACTTACCTTCAAACACTCACCCATTCACCACCCAGTCTCCTTACCTCGACTCATATGAAAACTAATAGAATGGTCCTCAGTATAATGGTCTGGTAATACAACTGAGAATAAGACACAATATGTAAAAAGCAGTTAATAACAGTTATTAAAAATGCAAATATTCACACAAACAAACTGTATTGTAGTGATGTAGTTATTGTTGTGCTGCAGGTGAGTTAATAACATTGCAAGCTGTGTTTTGTCAGAAACTCTTGCTAAATTCGGCAGTCTTACTAATTGATTCTGTGGTTTTGGTGCTTCTTCTTAATTTAACTCTGACATAAATCTACACATTGAGAGTCTGGTTAAATGAATCAGTCTAATCCCATGAGTCGGTTAATTCCCTGAATTTCAGAGTAATGCCCTGAGGTTGATCTATTGTAACTTTTAACTTGAGTTGAAGAATAATCTACTATAATTAACATGTCAAGATATGAATGGAATTACCATTAGATACCCAAATATTTTCACGGCGTAACAACAAATGGAAAGTTGAGCAGCAACGGTAGGTGGAGGTCACGCGTCAGTGGGTATGTCCTCCGGTTCTCAAAAGACGCTTTGTCAAGTCTGAGTAAAATTACCTCTGTTGGAGTAAAGAAACTTTTTCCAGTTTATACAAGTGAAACTCTGTGTTATACAGTTTGCATTTTAAGAGTGAGCCTAGAAACATCTTGAGGAGGTCATGGGAGATAAAAAACAAAGGGTGGTTTGAAACTTGAATTATCTGCGTCCGTTCCGTGCCTCCGACCTCCTCAACAAACTCTCACCTCTTCACCGGGGCTATGGGCCCACGTTAGGTTTGTCTGGTGCGGATACGATCACGCCTGATTCTCTTGGGTTGGTGAAAATCGAGTCATCTGAAAGCGAGACAGATTTAAAACAAGCGCTGGCCAGTGAAAACAGTTTAAGGAAGAAAAAAAAATATACAGTTGCCATTATAACATTTTTCCAACTTGCTTGATTTTATATGCCCCCCACCCCCCCCGCGCTTCGGCGATTTGCATATCCTCCCAAAATAAATCAGACAGCATTGTTTTCACCATTGTCTTTAATTTATAAGATAACCTAATCACCTAATTTACATGCTTAACAAATTACAAATAAATAAAGAGAGCGAGCAAGTACTGGGGTGGGGGCGTATTTGGTGTTATCATTTGTAGAAATATCAATTGGGCGTTGCTTTACATTTGAATCAATGTGAGCAAATCCATTTTAGGAATTAATAGTAATAGCAAAGACGTTCTCCTCCCAATGCGTCAGTAGCTCGACCAATAAGGAATTTCCAAATAACGTCAGGTTAGAACGCCTTTCTCGTCACTTTTCGACGTACCATGGAGCGTCATGTCGAAATCAACATCAGCATCTATAACTTAACCTAGCCAAAGTAAAGACAGAGTTGGTATTGTTCCGTATCTTTCTGTTCGGGAAATCGTGGTCTTCTGCTGAGGCTGCAGCGGAACTGTAGGCTGTAGGCGGAACAGGCTTGGGAGTGAGAACGTGTCGAATAACTAGTTTTAATAAATGGAAGGTGAATTTATTTCCCAATTTTGTGGCGCCCCCTTGAGGCCATGGCACCCTTGGCATTTGGCTATATCGCCTAGCGAGACGACCGGCTCCTCAGAGGAGCATTTGAAGTTTGTTTATCAATGACTGGACAACTTTCTTGACCGATACAGATAGAGGCGCTTGTGTCCCGGCAAAGTGTTACCTTGGGAATGGCAGACTCAAGTGATTGTCCTGATTTTTTGAACCAGAGGGTAAACGCCAAACAAAGGGGGGAGCTGTCAGCCACCTATGGAAAGCTTATACCTTGGTAAGAAATGGAAACTCCCAACAGATTGCCAAACTTGGAGTAGAGCTTGGAGTACAACTTCTGCTCCTTTGCGTCGGAGGGAGTCAGTTGTGATAGATCGGGATTCCGACAAAGATATCTCCAGGGCGCCTCCCATTAGATGTGTTCAGGATGTGTTCACTCGGTGGTTGACCCAGAATACGCTTTGGGGGTTTGAGGGGTTCTTTCCCGGCCCGGGAGTGCTTCGGCCTTCAGCACAAAGAGCTGCGGGGCATCCCTGAGGGGAGGACATCTCGGTGGTCACAGGTGGACAACGAATGAATAAATATTTGATCACAGAGTCGACAAGGCGTCTGTTGATTCCTCTTGTGTTCTTGGATCTGGTAATTTGTCAGTTTGAATATCCTGCCGCATCTAGTCTTCAATAAATCAATAACCAGCAGCCCTTTTTCACACCTCATTTTGAGGCAGCTCCCACCGTCACGACTAACAACTGTGAAAATAGCTAGGTTTGTACATATTTTATGAGCAGTGTGTAAAAGAATCGTTTCAAGTTGGGGGGAATTAGTTATGGGAGAAATAATGGTGATATCAAGAATAAAGTTCATTTTTTAGTTGGGTTATTGTGAATTGTAAACATAGCACTCAATAGACTGAATGTTCTCTGATGGCAGATGTTGAAGATCTGAGAGAACTTTTTTTTTTAATCGGCAGCTTTTTCCACTCTTTTGTTCATGTGAGGTTAAGTGTTTTTCATTTCTTCACTTTTGGCATCGAGATTAATTGGAAAGTTTCTTTGCTGTCACATATTTGTTTTCACTACAGCTGTGTTATCAAAGTTTTTTATTTTCTTACCTTACTACCTGTCTCGTATATAAGACTCTTGACTTCCAAAAGAATAATGTTTTTTTTGAAGTTGTTTTTTTTTTTTTTCCATCTACTGTCTTTAAAGTAAGGGGAGATAATGTGTTGCAAAGTGGTGCACTATGCTTGAAACCAATGGGAGGGCAAAACTTGCTGAGGTCTGTCTGACAGAACCAACAAAGTTAAATACAGGAATGGACACAGGTTCAGCTTCCCACTCAGTTTGGTTGTTTGCATATTGGCTGCCTCTGACAGTCTGCATTTGTGTGTGTGTGTGTGTGTGTGTGTGTGTGTGTGTGTGTGTGTGTGTGTGTGTGTGTGTGTGTGTGTGTGTGTGTGTGTGTGTGTGTGTGTGTTTTTGAGATTGGGTGTTTCTTTGCATATG
>CAAKHD010009723.1:0-22227 GCA_901007705.1 Fistularia tabacaria | reverse complement strand
TCAGACTGGGTGGAGAAAAGTCTCAGGGGTTCTTTGTGATAGAAGAATTTCATCTAGAATGAAAGGAAAGGTTTACAAAACAGTGGTGAGACCACTGATGCTGTATTGTTAGGAGGCAGTGGTACTGAACAAAAGACAGGAGGCAGAGCTGGAGGTAGCAGAGATGAAGATGTTGAGGTTCTCTTTGGAAGTGACGAGGATGGATAGGATCAGAAATGAGTCCATCAGGGGGACAGCTCGTGTTAGATGTTTTGGAGAGAAGGTCAGAGAAGCCAGACTGAGATTATTCGGCCATGTACAGAGGAGGGATAGGGACTATAGTGGTAGACGGATGCTGGAATTGGAGATGCCAGGCAGGAGGTCTAGAGGAAGACCGAAGAGAAGATTTATGGACGTAGTGAGAGAAGATATGAAGGTAGTTGGTGTGAGAGAGGAGGATACAGAGAATAGGGTTAGATGGAGGAGGTTGATTCGCTGTAGCAACCCCTGAAAGGGAAAAGCCGACAGGAAAAGAAGAAGAAAGAGGATATATGTATATATATATACACACACACACACACACACACACACACACACACACACACACACACACAAGTGGATTTGGAAACAGCAAGGTGAGCCTTAAATATTCTGAAACAATAAGTTCACATTTTTTGACTGGAAGGGACTGAAACATGCATGTATTTCAGACACATCACATTCCAACAGTTCATTTTAGTGAAACAAAAGTGAAGTCAGATGCAGCAAGAAATGTTGGTTCAAAAGCATTGTTGAACTTTTAAGAAAACCTACAGTCATATGACGCAAAAACCTCACTTACTACTTGTAGCATACTGGAGACACTTTCCCATGTCGCCTCCTTTATGTTTTTCCCACCGTCCACCATCCCCTGATAACCCTGGAAGCATAGACAGCAGATACACACAATCACAATTTAATTTAGATATATCATTGAAAGTGTCCTTGATGCTGTAGTGAGTCTGCCTTTTAAACAAGTGTATTTCTATGTGTGTGCATGTACATGAACATGTGCGTGTGTGTGTGTGTTTCCTTGATATATTTATGGCACAGTACCTCAAATCATATGTTGCTTGCTGCCTCAGTAACACTCAAAGTAAAGTTTTAGCCAAAACACTTGGCTTTAATTAATATAAGCTGCCTGCTAACATTATCCTCAGTTAGCAATGACACTTGTAAATAGTGTTTCTACAATGACAAAGGCTCTTAATCACCACTTAATCCACTGTTCACTATGAAACCAGTTTATTTTACATTAAAATGCCTTAGTTAAATTATGAATAATATTGTTGTATTCAGCTGAAACTGGGCTACAAATATTTGTTTAAACAGTTTTTGCTTTCGGAGTATAAAAAATTAATGGGTTCTTCACTCGGCAGGTAGTTTGTTCCACCAAAGGGCATTTCTACTCTTCTGAGAGTGGTGTAATGTGGAGTTGAATCTATCCAAAATGAAATAATCAGACATGTCAAATCAGAGCTAAACTGCAATAGGCAATCTGCATGACTTTAAGATTACCCTGACTAAAATCATAGCACCAGTTAGTTGTCATTACTCAGAGACTAGTGGTTATTCAAGGCTGCAGAGGAAGTTGATATGGTCACTGAAGATGAAGCTGTTCAAAAAATATTATAGTCATACACAGTTAATTAGTTTTACAAATACCTTCCACTGAAAAATGGCAGAAACATCAGATGCTGAATTATGTGAAAGTTGAAGGTCCACCACCTTCTCTTTCAGAACACAATGCTAACAACCAAATCACTGCAACTGGTAAGTGAAAAGCAGATGCAATCAGAGAAAGATTCAAAACAAAGTTCACTGACCCAGAAGGAGAGCAACTACAACCATTCCAAGGTTCCATTCCTAGGCCTCTTGACCCTCCAATCAAGGAGAATTAAGTGAAGAAGGCCATCAAAAAATTTGAGATACAGGTGGTCTCCAGGCCTGTTCAAATACGGAAGCCATTTCATATCTTCACTTTTCACAGCCGTGAGCAACAGTGCATTATAACATCACTATCTAACTGAGCCCTTAGGCCAAGGAACACTAATTTTACTGCCAAAATCGATAAAACAAACATTGCACAGCATTCAAAAAAGCCTGTCGGCTCTTGTGTTTCATCGCCTAAGGGACAAAATCGACACCATCACTGGGCCTGATCAGAGTCTCCCTAATGCTTGTCTCGGTAGTTATGTCCAAACACTAGAATTTCACAAATTAGGCATAGATTTGTTCTGGCCTTTGCCATGATTAGGAGGACAAAAGCCCTGGAGGTAAAAAGGGTGAACTGTAACGGGTGAGAATTTTGCTGGCTGGAACCAAGCTGAAGGTTTGTGGGAAATCAAAATATGAGCTGACAAGGAAACAACAATTGGATCCCCACAAGGAAACAATCTTTTCCCAATACTGTCCACCTGTTACCTTGCTGCTGCACTATCATAAATATGTAGATGTTCTCTAAGGCCTAACTCTCAAGATTCCTCTGCAAGTTTGCCACTGGAGATGGAATTTTGTGTCCTCTCACCTCATGGATGAAGTAGACCTTTGCTCCTACGTAGATGCCCATTCGTATGACGGCACGGACTGCTGCATTCATACCTGTGGAAGAGAGTTTTTTTGTTTCTGAGTTATGTTACTTTGTTCCATGATTGTTCTCAAACCCATAAATTTATGCCATGAGAAAGCAAGGAAATGCATGAAAATTAGTTAAAAAAAGAATTACAATGTGAAATGACCTAAAATAATTAGCAACAGACAGTAAAGAACAAAAAAATAACCAGACAAACAAGTAAAAATAAGGCCAAATGATCCCGCTGTCTCTGCAGTGTTCTGGGAGATGCACTGGACTTCACCCCTGTCGGGGGTGCTCCAGGAGTGTGGTGTACCAGAACCCCTGATACGAGCCATTTGGTACTTTGTTCGACTGGTCTCAGTTGACCTCATCTCCAGATATCTACCATGAGCTGTACCTTTGATGGACTAATTCTTGATCCAACCCATCCTTTTAACTCAAAAAGAGGACCTCGACGATTTCATCTCTGTTACCTCCAGCTCTGCTGCCTCTCTTTTCATCAATACCACTGTCTCTAAACAATACAGCGTAGGTTGTCTCACCACTACACTGTTCCTTTCATTCAGACTGATACCCTTTATCACACATTACTGGTGACACTTTTCTCCATCTTTTCCAATCCACTTGAACACATTTCTACAAATCCTCCACCTTCTTTATCTCTACTCCCTCCAAACTCATTGTTCCATTTGGGTCCCTCTGATTCACACATGTAATCTGTCTTGCTGCAGCTAAATTTCATTCCTCTCCTTTCCAGGGGATACCTTCACCTCTTGAGATTTTCCTCAACCTGCAGTGGCCGTAAGGTGGTCAGTGCCTGTTGAGGCGGTACCCCTCTAACCCGTTGGTGGACCCCAGTGGTAAGGGATGCGGTCAAGCTGAAGAAGGAGTCCTACCATGTCTTTCTGGCCAATGGGGCTCCAGAAACAGCTGAGAGGTACCAGCAGGCATGTGACTATGATGGTTGTCAATGGCAAAACTCAGCTGTGGGATGAGTTTGGTGAGCCCTGGGGGAACGACTTTCGGAAGGCGCCAAAGAGATTCTGGTCCACTATCTAGCGGTTCAGGAGGGGGGAAGCTGTCAGCATCAACACTGTGTACAGTTGAGATGGCGGGCTGCTGACCTTGACTTGGGACATTGTGGATGGGTGGAAGGAATAATTCCAAGGCCTCCTCATCCTGAGGATACGCCTTTCAATGAGGAGGCAGAGACGGGGAACTTTGGGGTGGACTCTTCTATTTGGCTGAAGTTGCGGAGCTAGTAAAAAAGCTCCTTGGTGGTGGGGCCCCAAGGGACCCTGGGCTCCTTAAGGCTCTGGATGTTGTAGGGCTGTCCGCCAACAAGCCTCTGCAGCATTATGTGGGAGGAAGGGGCAGTACCTCTGGATTGGCAAACTAGGGAGGTGATCCTCCTCTTTGAAAGGGAGATTGGAGGATGTGCGCAAACAACACGGGGGATCACACTCCTCAGCCTCCCTGGAAACGTTTACTCAGGGGTGCTGTAGAGAAGGGTCAGTGGACAAGCTCTAAACCCTCAGTAGGGTTCTTGAGGGCCCATGGGAGTTTGCCCAACCAAGCTACATGTGTTTTGTAGACCTGGAAAAGGCAATCGACTGTGTCCCGCAGGGAATCTTGTGGAGGCTGCCCTGGGAGTATGGGGTACCAGACCCTGTTCGGTCCCTGTATGATAGGCGTTCGAGTATGGTCTGCATTGCCGGTTGTAAGACGGATTTGTGAGTGGTGAGGGTTGGACACTGCCACGGCTGCCTTTTGCCACAGGTTCTGTTCATAACTTTTATGGACAGGATTTCTAGGTGCAGCCAGGGTGTTGAGGGGATCTGGTTTGTTGGCCTCAGGATTGGGTCTCTGCTTTTTGTGGATTTTGTAGTTGTGTTGGCTTCATCCGCGATACCCAGCTCTTGCTGGAACAGTTCGCAGCCAAATGTAAAGCAGCCGGGATGAGGATCAGAAACCTCATATTTCAAGACCATGGTTCTGAGTCGGAATTGGTTGGAGTGCCCACTCTGGGTTGGGGCGAAAGTCCTGCCTCAAGTGGAGAAGTTCAAGTATCTTGGGGGTCTTGTTCACGAGAGAGGGAAGGATGGAACAGGATCTTGACAGATGGATCCTTGCAGCATTGGCAGTGATACAGACTCTGCACCAATCTGTCTTATTGAAGAAGAAGCTGAGCCACAGCACGAAGCTCTCCATGTACCGGTCGATCTACGTTACAACCCTCACCTATGATCATGACCCACAGCTCATCATGACCCACAGCAAATTGAACAGTGTATGACTTTCACACCCCATCAACATTATTTACACATTAGCTGGTCTCTCAGCGTCATTGACCATTTTTTTCAACAAGACGACTGGGTAAAGGTGAGCATTTATGGCCAGATACAGGATGGACTCCTGGGGGAAGTGGAGAAACGTGTGCCTGTCGATCCTTTCCGTGGAGGATGCTGAAAATTTTTACATCATTGAATTTATGATAACAAGTATGCTGCTGTTTGGAGCTGGCGGTTTCCTAATTTATTGCAAAATGTGGAAGAAGCTGGCAGAACTTGACAAGCTGCCGTTCATGGTTGGTGAAATGGGCAAGGCTGGTCACACTTGGACTCAAATGACAGACTAACTCTGTCGTAAACTGAATGAGCACTTGTCAAAGATGGATACCAGCACCAGGAGAACCAGAAAACTCACGGCAGATGGAAAATGTCTCTGTCTGTCTAAACCCAAATAATTGTTATCTTGGATGGCACCGTTAGATGGTGATGGAATGCAGATAAGATGCCTGCCCCTTTCCCTCCCATCACCATGCTCCACCGGCGAACTTTGTCTTCGTATCTAAACTCTCAAAGATCGTCTCGACAGCAACCACTGTGCCTATCACCATCAGGGGGTAGAAACAATTGGGTGGGACTGTATGGAGACTTAAGTCCACAGGCTCACACATCCACACACACAAAGAAACATGATACACACAACTCCCTCAACTCAACGCCTTCTTGCCCTCATTGTAGCATACGGGGACCAGCATGAGCGCCTTTGTTGGGCAGCATGCAGGGCCTCCTGTGTCTGTGCCCCTTCCCCACCCCAATACCCTACCCCTCCCACAAATACATTTTTAATGTCTTGTCCATAATGTGTTATGTTGCTTATGTGCTGAGGTGTTTTTTCCTAATCCCAAACTGTGCCCACCGTTACAGGAGCCTAGTTTGGGAGAGGCTTTTTTTTCCCCTCTCCTTTCCCCTTGTCCTCCCTTCTTTCCCACTGTGGCTAGGGTTTGAAAACTAGAACATGTGCTATAGCGCTTAAAAAATGCATCTGGCTTGTCCAATGTTATTGTTATGTCCATATTAAATAAATAAATAAATAAATAAATAAATAAATAAACAAATAAATAAATAAATAAATAAAAAACAACTGCCATTGTTTTAGATAAATAACAGGGCACCAGTAAAAAATGGCATACTGTGGGCTGAGGAAGAAGAAGAAGGCATTATCGCAGGCAAACAAAGAAGAGGAAAGGCAAGAATCTGGGACTTAGATGCTGAAGAAGGGAGAAACGTTGCATGGTTCTCAGTGAGCAGTTGAGCTATTACCTTGGGCTTTTCCATCCCCGTATTGCTCGGAGGAGAAGTGGAATAGGAATTATCTTCAATGAGGAATTTGTTAGGAATGTGCTGGAGGTGAAAAGAATGTCAGATCGAGTGATGAGTCTGAAACTACAAATAAGGAGGAAGCTGAAAAGGAAAGACTGTTGTAGGGTTGTCAGCGTGGAGTTGAGAAAGGCTCCTGGTGGTCTGGATAGCCACAGCCACTATGATTAGGGGGGACAGGAAGGAGAATACTTGGTGTGTCATCTGTAAGGAAAGTAGATAAGGAGACTTGTTGGTTGAATAACAAATAAAGGAGTATATACAGGGAAAGAGATCCACAAAGAAGAAGTGGGACACTGAGGGGACTAAAGAGACCAGGCAGGAGTATGGGTAGATGCAGTGCAAGGTAAAGGTAGAGATGAAGCAGGCCAAACTAAGGGCATGTTATGACTTGTATGCTAGGTTGGAGAGTAAGGAGGGAGAGAACGATTTATTAATGTTGGCAAAACAGGGAGCTAGAGATGGGAAGCATCTGCAACAGGTTTGGGTGATCAAGGTTTGAGAGGGAAAATAATTTAAAGGTGTCAGACGAGTGATGGGAGGTTTGAAAGAGTATTTTGAAGTGCTAACGAATGAAGAAAATGAAAACAAAGGGTAGCAAAGGTGACTCATGTGGACTAAGAAGTAGTACAGATTAGTAAAGGTGAACTGAGGAGGGCATTGAAGAGGATAAAGAGTGGACAGGCAGTTGGTCCAGATGATATACCTGTGGGGTTAGGAAGTTTCTACGAGAGGTGGCAGAAGAGTTTCTGACTTGATTATTCGACAGGATCTTAGAGAGTGACAGGATTCAAGATTTAAAGATACAAAGTGTTTCTTGTCAAATGTACAGTCTGGAAATGTGTTTCCCTGTAGAGGATGCCTGAGGAATCCAAGAGAAGTGTCATGGTTGCCGTTTTTAATAATAACACAGTTGTGCAACTGTTTGGCAACTGTACAGGAGCAAAGTTGATGAGCCATGCAATAATGTAAAGTAAAATAAGGTAAAGTAAAAGAGTAGTGGAAATTAGAGAGAGAGATGAAGCCAGCACTTTTGAGCAGTACTATGGTTTAATGTCTAGAAAGAGCACTCGAGTTGCAGTATTTGCCTTAAGAATAGTGGTAGAGAAGTATAGAGAAGGGCAGAGGAAGCTGCATTGTGCTTTTGTACATTTTGATAAGCATAAGACAGGGGGCTCTGAGAGGCATTATGTTCCCGGATGAGGAAGTCTGGAGAGGCAGATATATATGTGAGAGCAGGTCATGACAGCCTTGAGAAAGTGGTGAGGTGTGCTGCAGCTGTGAAAAGGGGGTTGAAGGTGAAGGGGTACTACATTAGGGATCAGCTCTGAGCTGCTTCTTGTTTGCAGTTGTGATGAGTTTCGACAGGAATCTCCCTGGACCATGATGTTTACAGATGACATTGTGATCTTTAGTGAGAGCTTGGATACGGTGTAGGAAAATCTCGAGAGGTGGAGGAATGCCCTGGAAAGGTGAGGAATGAAGGTTTGACTCAACAAGACAGAATACCTGTATGTGAATGAAAGGGCTGCAAGTGCAACTGTGAGGTTACAGGTAATGGAGATAAAGAAGGGGGAAGATTTTAGTGCTTAGGTTCAACAGTCAATAGTAATGGAGATAGTGGAAAAGAGGAAGAGGAACGCATTCAAGCCGGTTGGAATCGGTGGAGAAAACTTCAGGGATAATGTGTGTTAAAAGCATATCACCAAGAGAGGAAAAGACAGGAAGCTAAGCTCGAGGTACTGTAGCTGAGATGAAGATGTTGAGGTTCTCTTTGGGAGTGACTAGGATGGAAGGGATCAAGAATGAGTCAAACTGAGGGCTATCATGTCAGATGTTTTGGAGATAAGGTCAGAGAGACCAGACTGAGATGTATGGACATTTACAGAGGGGGGTAGTGAATATATTGTTAAAAAGGACGTTGAGGTTTGAACTCTCAGACAGGAGGCCTCAAAAAAGACCAAAAGATTTAGGAATGAAAGAGGACATGAAGTATTTTGCTGTGAGAAAAGAAGAAACAGGGAATAGGATTAAATGGAGGTAGTTGATTTGCTGAGGTGACCCTTGAAGGGAGCAGCCAAATCAAAATTAAGATGACGATTGAAACACAATCGATACGTCTGCACCAAAACTCACACACAAGTGGTTCAGAAATCGTTAACTATATATTGTTAAAAAACACTTTTGGATAGAGTAGTACCTATAAGCATAAAAATGAAAACATTGGTAAAACATGAAAACATTGGTAAATTTTATCTTTGCAGATATGGTTTGAGATAAACAGAATCAAATTACATGACAACCTGAGGCAAAGTGTGAAGGGTGGCTTTGCATAACCACTTTATGTATATATAATAAGAATACAATGCAGATAAAAAAACATATGGAACCTTGATTAGTCTAAGCATTCGCCCTTGTGAAACTTCTAAAACAACACGCTTCATCTGTAGGTATATTTTGGGTCCAGTAGCTGAATGCATCCTGACAATCAATTATTAGGATATGAGAATCCCAGTCTTTTCCAGACAAACTTTTTTGTGAAGAATGAAGTCATTCATACAGTTACTGTGTAGCAAGCTTATTCTGACAACCATTTTGAATTTTGCTTGAAGTGACTTTGATTGGAGGCTATAAATTTACCAAAACCTGGAATTGTAAGGTAATACACATAAAAGTTTAAACAACAGCATCAAGTGGAAGTACCATATAAAAAGATAGACTTTCAATCCTCAAAGGTCGAACAAACATGAAATAGTTAAACGGGGAGATATGGTTCTGGGGCTAGAGGGATCATCCTTGGAACCGAATATTACTGGTTTGATTCCTGGCTCCTCCGAGCCTGTCGAAATGTTGTTGAACAAGGCACACTGAACCCCCGAACTGCTCCCCTGGCTCTGCCAAGTGGCTGCCAAATGCTCATGGTTCATCCATGATTGGTCAAATGTAGAGAGGAATTCCGCAAGGGATTAATAAAGTCTAAAAAATAAATAAATAAATAGATAAATAGATAACGCTGTTGAATTATTTGATTCTGTTAGAACCAGCCCAGTTCAATAATGGAGCCTTACAATCAAAACGTTACCTTGTGCATCTCCTCCGCTTGTGAGTACCGCAATGGATTTGCCAGAGCCTGACAGATTCTCAAAATATTTCCGGGTGTCCTTCTTTATTGGTACCGCCATCTCTCCGGTCATTTCTGCCATTTGTCACCTCGGACTCACACTTTAAATGAATTAGGAAGAACAAAGCAAAAAAAGGTTTTGACTAACTGTGGGGAAATGACTAATAGTGAGTTACTGCAATGGATTTGCCCTCAATGTTTTTATATCAGCCCCCCACCCCTCAAAGACACTGAATGAAGAAAGATTGTGCCTGTGGTTTCTAACGTGACAACATTGAATCATATCTGATTTGGCTTTAGCTTTATGTTGTCCTGTCATTCATTCATGGCTTTATTTAATGATGACATTGAGGCTGCATAATGTACGTGGTGGGGCAAGAACCTACCAAAAATGATCAAGACTGGCCTAATGACCCACAGGAAATGTATAGAAATTAGCGAACTGCAGGTAAGTTAATATCAAGACATTAACTTGAAAAAAGAAGTCCTATCATTCTTCTTTCTTCTGTTCGATCTATCAAAAAATAACTTTGAATTAAATGAACTATATACAGTAAGGAAAAGATACTTGTGCTAAGTTAAAGTATTTAGATTTAATGAGGTTTTTTTTAAATTGTACTCGGAAATCCATTCCATTTAACTTTTTTATTGTGTGAAACAGCATCCTTCTGAAAGGAAGAATAATTCTATTCAAGTCAAAAGTTAGACTAGTTGACCCTGATGAAGTTCATGATCTTCAGGTTTGCTTCTCGCTAGTCTTTTATTTGTACTCACATACTGTGTTGTATGAAGTAGCTGTTGGCCAATATTTTTATTTCCTAATATTATATTATTTCCAAGACAAAATGTGTGCAGTTTTCATATCTTCACTGGGACACAGAGATTAGATTAGCAAGGTCATGCACGGGACAGGTGGTCCAGGACTGGTACCTCACCAAACAAAATGCCTTCAGATGTACGTGGCCAAAAAGCAACACTAATTACATTCAAAATATTAAAATAATATGTAAAAATTGAAACACATATGGTATTTTACATTCAGTACGATTCTGTGTGCATTAAGTCAGCTAAACTTTGTTGAGGAAAACAGATTTGAGCCTAGTTCAAGGTTTGCTGTGGTGATGTGAGTTAAGTGGATGGTCCAGAACATAGTAAGCTTGCCGAAACAGAGTGGGTCTGGGACCAGAGACTGAACAAGACAGACCAGACTGATCAGATAGACCCAGAGTGAAGAGCCAGAGAACAGATCAACCCAGTCCCAGGGTTGGTGAATGATAAGTTCATAAATAGATTGTATCGTGGATGTATATTCTAGTAAATGGTAACTGTGTTTCCACAGGAGGGTGAACTCGGTAGGGAACTGTCTTTACAATGGAGGGTGAACCAAGTAGGGGCGGAGATGGCTCATCGAGGAACAAAGGGGTGAAGGGATGACATGAAAGTCACGAAACTACGATCAGGAAACTAAGAGTAGTCTGCGATAGGTGACAGGAGAGCCCCAGATGTGTCATGGCAAATGTCCTTTCAAAGAAAATGCATGTGGTTGTGAATTTTCCTCTTCAATTTCAACCAAAATATCCATGAAGCAAAATTACTTGATAGATGTTGGTACACTGTGAGAAACTTCAGGGTCCAAGAAAGGGAACAGTTGTGTGAACAATATGTGTTGTAGAATAAGGATAATTTGATGGAAAAAAATATATATAATTGTAATGCAAATGTCATTCAATGTGCATGAAATGTCGATTTCCCAATACAAGTTCTTCTTTTTCTTACGGCTGCTCCCTTACGGGGCTGCCACAGCAAATCAACTTCCTCCATATAACCCTATTCTCTGTATCCTCTTCTCTCACATTCTCTTCATGTCTCATGTCTTCTTTCACTACATCTATAAATATTCTCTTCGGTCTTACTCCGGGGCTCCTGCCTGGCAGTTCCAACCGCAGCATCTGTCCACCAATACATACAGTATACAATCCCACCTCTGTATAAAGAATAGAATAGAATAGAATAGAATAGAATAGAATAGAATAGAATAGAATTATCCAGCAGTAAATGCCAACTTGGGGAAGCACGGGCCATTGTCTCCCTGAGCCGGTCCCAAGTCCCGACAAATGCAGAGGGCTGCATCAGGAAGGGCATCCGGTGTAAAACTTGTGGCAAGACCAAATATGCAAATTGAACCTAAGAATTTCATACAGTTTGGTTGAGGCCCAGATTAACAATGACCGAGATTGGTACCGATAACCTACAGGGTACCAGTAGAAATTGGGCTACTGTGGGTCAAAGAAGGAGAGGAGTACAGCGTATTCAAAAGCAGAGAGAGGAGAGGAAAGGAAAGTGTCTGGAACTTAGAGTAGGGACTTATATTATTTTAGGACAATGACAGGAAAAGGTCGAGAGTTGGTTGACATGATGCAGAGAAGGAAGGTGGATATACTGTGTGTCCAGGAGACCAGCTGTAAAGGTAGTAAGGCGAGAAGCTTAGGAGCAGGTTTTAAGTTGTACTATCATGGCAGCAAAGGTCACACAGGCAAGCGTCCACTTTGTAACCTGTGAAACACTAGATTGTGGATGACCAAGGGAGAGGACCAAAAGTAAGCGTCTTCCTCCAGACATTGTGCGTTTATGTTGGGATCCGGCTGCTGCTCATCAAGCAGCAGCCGGACATGCAGGAGGGTGAACTCCAGCAGGTGTGAGTCATTAAACCTTGCCGGGCTAGCATAAGAGGAGCCGTTTGCCAGCCCTTTGGGGCCAGATTGTTGTCTCATGCCCCGTCTCATGTCACATCCCTCCCCAATGGCTCACAGTTCCTCGCAAGTTCCCACGCCTCGTCCCCCCGCCCAACTTCCCTTCCCCCTTTGAGTCCAAGGGCCATCGTGCCTGGCAGTGCGATTCAGACTGAGATACTGGGTGTCTGGCTTTCCTTATTTCATAAAAAGGTATGGTCCTAAGACAATACGTGTATTCCTGCTCCTCCTCAGAATGTTCCAACTCTTGCTCTACTGTCTCTCTGCTGTTTGTCTGTGTGTCTCCTCGTTTTTGTTGTTTCCTGGGTGTACAAGGGATCTGTTGGTCTGAGTCCAAGCGCAATCGTTAACAGGCAGCAAATAATGCAGGACACGGAGAGTTTGCTCTCCTGTTTCCGACTGAACTCTGTACAAAGGTGCATCTCCAATCTTTTCAACAAAACAATGAATCTTCTTTTCCCAATAAGTGGGGAGTTTCCCTGGGCCACCCCTCTCCGACAGATTTCTGACTAGTACTCTATTATGTTCCCCAAGCGAGCGTGCTTAAGTCCACATGATGTCAGGATTTAACTTATCCAACAGCTAATGGAGGCGAAGCCGTGATATCGTGTTGCCAAACCGGAAGTACTTTATTAACACACTGGCCCTGGCTGCGACACCATCACACCTGGAATCCACTTCTCTTCCCCCCACCTATAATCACGGGCCAGAACAGAATCTCCCACTGCACAGTTCTTGTTCTTGGCAAATCGGGCCCTGTGATCTTGCTGATCTGCCTGAGCCTGGTCCACCACTGCTGCCTATCTGTATCTGGCCTTTCTTACTACAGTGGTGGCAACTCTGGTCTTGCAAAAGCAGTCACTTTCCTAACACATCTGGTGCATTTCCTCCCCGGCATGGATGAGAAGGAAACTGCATTAACCTTCGGGGAGCTGCTAAACTGCTGGGACTCCCTTGCCACTGTCTCCATAGATATGGCGATTTCCACTGCTTTCTGATAAGTGATGTCAGCCTCTTCTTTATGGGCTTGCTAACGAGGCCGCAAACCAACCTGTCCCTAAGTGCATCTTGCAGGTGAGGCCCAAATTTGCAATGTTGAGACAATTTCTTTAAATCCATAATGAATTGTGCAATTGACTCGCCCTCTGCTTGATGATGTTTATGGAAGCAATATCTTTTGGCAATCACAATGGGTTTGGGGGAGAAATGGGCATGAAGGACTTTCAAAACCTGATTATAAGTTTTTCCCCCCTGTGATCCTCTATGCCATTTGCCAGCACAAAGTGATTAATCTGAATCGTCCTCGTCACCAAGTTATTATCTTCCCCAAGCAAGTGGGTTTAAGTCCATATACTGTCGGGATTTAACTTATCCCACAAATAACCGAGACGAAGCCCTGATATGGTGTTGCCAAACCGGAAGTAATTTATTAACACACTGGAGAGGAAGGCCAACGTTACGGCCTCAACCACAGCACAAATAAAAACTATCGGCCGTCCTGGCGCCACCCAAGGGAAATGACCAGAGCAGACAAACACAATCCAAAACATCACATAGTGTTTCTTTCCCTTAGCTGAGTTTTTTCCATTGTTCTCTTAGGTGATGTGGTATGCCTCCTGCATGCGAGAAGCCCATTGTTGCACATAGTCTTATATGGACTGGGGTGTCTGATCAGATTTCAAGTCAAAAAGCAGATCAACAGGCAAACGCAGTGCTCTGCCATACAGGAGAAGGAATGGGGAATAGCCTGTACTTTCATGTCTCATACAATTGTATGCGTGGGCAATGTGGGGTAGATGGTCCTTCCTCTCAGTTTTTTTCTCAGCTGACAGAAAGAGGATGACACACTGAAAACCGTCGGCGGTCGAAGGTGCGAGAGCCACACCGGAGAAAAACCACGGGAAGTGAATTCTTCACTGGGTCGGTGAAAACTAGACTGTCTCCTTCGACTACCAGCAGTGGATTGACGGGATCCGGAGTGCCCGGAGGGAAGAACTGAGGTGGAAGAGTGAGTATGAAAATCAACATTGTTGGCATGATCATGCTGAAATGATTGGAAAGTGGCTTTCTTGATGTGCACGAGGTTGGGGAATGAATGCAAGAGTGAATGCTAAGTTCATTGCCGAAGCAGTAGAGTTGGTGTTAACACAAACCAAAAGTCTGTTGAAATAGGTAGTGAACCTCTGGAGTAAGGAACAAAATGGAGAATTGTCATTGTAAGCCCTCCAAGGAGGCACCGTTAGAAGGAGATGTTAAATATATGTTTGGGGTGGATCCAAGAGGTGTGAAGCATATTACGAAGTGGAAGAAAGAGTACGGGTTTAAAGGCAAGTTGTTGTGTTCAGGGTTAGAGCTCATGACGGCTGATTTACAGGAAAAAGCAAAGTCGAAAATGGGAAAAAAAAGATTAAAAGCTGAGACAGAGTTAGCTTGTGCAAATTTGTGGTTAAAGCATGCCATGATCAGACAACAAGCGGCTGCAAATAAAAAGGGGAAAAGTGCAGGCACAGTAGCAGAATTTGTAAAAAAGGAAGACAATGAAGGAGGAAATGAGGGAAAGAAGTCAAATAATCCAAAATAAGAAAAACCAAGATAAAACAAAAGGAATTTTCTGTTTAGATGAAGACGCTAGTGGAGGAGTTTTCTTCTCCGGGGGGGTGGCAGGCATGGTCATGGCTGCAACCGAGGCTGGGGCTACGGTGGACAGCGCCCCCCAAACGTGTCGTGATGATAATGCAGACAGAGATGTTTGCTGAGAATGTGGAAAAAAGGAACATTGGACTAAAGATTGCCCACAGACGAGGCCCTAAGAGAAGTCCATCAGCTCCTCCCTATGAGGAAGATTGAAAGTTGGAACCCAGGGCTGAGAGGCCACAGGGAAACCAACTAGAAGGACTAAATAGGGGAGGGGATGATTACATTGATGTATGTGGAGCCTGAGAGTTACGACATGCACTAAAAATAAAACCATGGCTAACAATTAATGTAAATGCAAAACCGTTTCATTTCCTCTGTGAATCAGGGGTGTGTAAAACTGTAATGAAAGACCCGATCCCACATGTACAGTTATCAGATGGAACCATTTGGGTTAGATCAGCGTATGGAGCAGAAGATAAAAAGAGACCAACAAAGCCAATGCATTTCAAAGACCCACAGACTGACACTGTGGCCAGAGCCACAATCGTTCCGGACCCACAGTGTCCAGTAAATTTACTGGGACGAGACCTACTGTCAGCTCTGGGGATTGGAGTGATCCCTATAGGGGATGGAATGAAGGCAGAGGACGTAGACCCAATTTCAGGGGCCATTTTCCACAAAGACCAATTAGTTTTCTACTCATTGGACCTAAAGAACAATATATTTGCCAACATTTCAGAAGTTTTAATGACCATGGCAAAGAAAACGCTAGGGTCCGACCATCATGGAATGCCACATCACGATGAAAACAGCCAGCACACCCAGACACAGATTACGGAGGCAAACTGTTTGGATTAGGATGTGCATCACTAGAAATACCTTATCTGTACACTGACAGACAACAGATGGCCGCAACTAGCGTTACCCTACCCTCAGAAGTGCAATCACTCTGTGAGATAGCAGCTGCGCCACAGATCTCACTTTGTAAATCAAAGAACAGAGAATGGAGTGACATTGGGTCCTGTGATAAGACATGCAGAAAAACAGAGTGACTGGAGCCCAGACTTAAACAATCTGGACTGGGAATACAGCCAGAAGAGTCGGTTATGGAGAAAACATTTAGGATACAAGTCAGCCACGTACCCAGGGCTACACGACTTAGAAAGTTGCTGACCATCAGGAAACTTCCTCACACATGACGATGAGGAAGATCTAAAAGAGCTACCTGACAGTCTCTGGATCAAAGGACCCACGAACGTGGGGCTCATTACCTCCATAGCACCAGTCGTCATTCAACCAAAATCTGAATGGTGACCAAGATTCAAACAGTACCCTTAAAAGAAGATGCCCAGGAAGGGTTTAAATCAGTTGTTCAAGACTTACTAATAGCAGGAATTATACGGAATGTAATGATTCACCGTGAAATGCGGCCTCAGGGCGGCACAGGACAGTATCTGCTATGTATGTTCTAAAATGCCTGTGACTTCTTCCCAAATTAGATTTGATGCCATGATAATGAATATATCACAAGCGAAGTGTTTCGCCTACCAGGTTACCAACACGCCAGTATAAAGATCAACAACACAGACCCCTGTACTCCAGGTTTGAAAAATGGGACATGTGATATGATGTTTTGGGTGAAATTCAATGTGACAACTACGGGTAAGTAGTGGGTTACCCTCAGGCAGTTCTGGTAAACAAAACGGGAAACGATAATTTCCAGTGTTACAACCAAGGTAGCACCAGTGCTACAACCAAGGTAACGCCACTCACCTGTGTGACCAATATGGTATGGTATTAAATGGTTGGGAGAAATCCCCATTATGGACTGTGAAGGGAATAGTACCTATATGGCTGGTGAAGGGGCACCTGTAAATATCTCAGCACCATCAAACAGATCTCATTTCGTGGAAGGGGGATGGTGGTTGTGTGGAAACAAAGCGTATCCTTTCCTCCCCAGAAAGTGGACGGGTGTATGTGCTCCCATTTTTATCACTGACCATACCTTCCTTGTGACACTAGTAAACTGCAGTAAATGAAGTACACGAAGGAAGAGAGAGATAATGACATTCCAACCACATGACTCTATTTGGGGAAGCAATGTTCCCCCGGAGTTCAAACATAGGCCCACAAGTGGCAAGGTCTACTCTCTCTTTTTCCACAGCTGGGTGTTGCCAAAACAATGTTAATGATAGAAACGGTTGACTACAGGTTCAAGAGTTTCATCAATATTTCTGCCAAATTATGGGAAGCAAATAATGAAGAACTAGATGGACTACATCAGATGATTCTACAAAATCTCATGGTTCTTGATCTCATTTCCACAGAGTCTGTGCAATGATAAATGGTACATGTTGAACTTACATCACAGACAATGTGAATACTAAGACGAAGGATGCCATCTCTAATCCAAATACCCTCCATAAGCTATGGACAGCGACCAACGTGAAAAAAAACCCTGGTCTGCCTGGTTTTTAACGGGCACCTGGTGGCAAATGATTTTGAAGGCTCTGATGCCTGTTCTCATGGTATTGATTCTATTCTGTATTTTTATGGTTTGTGGTTTACCCTGTATCAAATCCCTGATACAAAAAACTGTGACCTCATCTTTCCTACAACTCCAACTGTGTGTGCAGCGCCGTCAAGAAGTGATGTATCAATGTCTCCTCTTTAAGGAGGAGCATTGCTACGTCAACTGATGTGACTGGGACAATGTCAGCCAGATGGTCGACGTGCTGTCCAACTGAAGCCTTTATGAAGACCTCTCTGAAATCATGAAATTGGATGGTGGGGTACTGATGTTTTTTGCGTCACAAATGATAAACAGGAGGGAAATGTTCGGAAAGTGATATATTTTATTATTTGTTCAGCAAGATAAGACTCCAGCTGCCTGGTATTTTTCCACTCCAGGGGATGGGAAAGGTCATCCTGCCCCAACAAGTATCCACCACAGTTGAAAAACACCAGAACAGCAAGCTGTATCATGTATCATGCCAGTGTAAAAAGTTTGCTTCGCAACAAAGTACGAAAAGATACAATCACACTGTAACCAATCAGGAGCAGCCAGGCGGGGAGATCCTGGCCAATGAAAAAGCCCTATCTTACTTACTAAAAAGGCCGCGAAGGGGAGGTATCGGCAGAAAAGGGGGGCTGTGCAAGACTGTGCTGCTAGATGCCGTTCTTCCCCTTTCCGCAAAGAAAACTCTGTCCGCGTTCTGTTTCTCATTTCATGTGTATTAGGAGTGTAAACCTGACAGACACAATGCTGTTTCTGTTTAAGACACTGGCACTTGAGAATGACGTAGTCTTCAATTTTACGTTGCATGAACGGCCAATAAAACCTTTCTCTCACTAAGTGAATGACTGTCTGCGCCTACATGTGCCATGTCATTATGCAAGTGTTTTAACACAGTCGACTTCAGCTTACTTGGGAGTACCAATTGTCTGCCTGTACAATATTCGCTTGTCAAGTGTATGTCTTCTATTCATGTATGAGTCTGCGTGTCTGTCCTCCCATTTGTCTTTTGTCTTCATCATTAGAACTCTACCTTCTTTCTTTGAGGTTTGTTACCTTACAAATGGGAACATCTTCCTTCTAGGCTGTTCTGACACTTTCTAGGGTCATGACTGGGATTTCATTAGGAGGTATTTCATCTGCACCCAGATGCAGCTGCAATGCAGCCACCCATGGCACATCCCTGTCTGTCACTGCTTTGTCCCCCTGCCAGATAGCAGAGATGACATCTGGAGGCATTATCCCAGTATACTCTTCGAGGTGGTCATGCAGTTGAACTGGATATCATGAGAGGGTGTCAGCGTCTGTGTTCGACTTGCCTGGTCGATACCTGATGGTGAAATGGAAGTCAGCTAACTCGCCAACCCACCGATGCCCCACTGCACTTAATTTGACAGTGCTCAAAACATAAGTCAGGGGATTATTATCTGTATACACAGTGAAGGTGGGCACATAATGGAGATAATCCCTAAATTTATCACAGATTGCCCACTTAGCTGCAAGAAAGTCCAGTTTTCAGGAATGGAGATGGTAATTCTACTCGGCAGACGTGAGAGATCTGGAACCAAAAGCAATGATATGGTGTTTGTTTTCCTGCTGCTGATAGAGCACTGCACTGAGACCTTCATTTGATGCATCAGTGTGAAAAACAAAGGGCAATTCAAAGTTTGGGTTGGCCACAAGGGGTTGTCAACAAGGCGCAACACCATTCTGGTGTCCACTGGACAGGTGTTTTGGATGGGAGCTGACCACTACAAGAGACCTTTGACTTGGACTTGCTAGATCTTGCTGACATGGCTCACTGGGACTCTCTATTAGCTTAAACAGGGGTTTGGCTTACCTAGAAAAGTCCTGTATGAAGGTTCTATAATAGCCCAAAAACCCCAGGAGAACCCAGACCTCACCAACATCCCTCATGTGGTGAACTTCCTTGAGATGACCTGTCTTTTGAAAAGCTCACACTTTTTAGGACATAATTTCACACCATGGTCTCGCAGCGTAGGATGATGGTTTGTAGGATGACTCTGGTGACAAGGGAGATCAATAGGACAAAGGCAGAGCAGAGGACAAAGTGGTAGAATCTAAAAAGGGAGGAGTGTTGTATGGTTTTCAGAGAGGAATTGAAAAAGGCTCTTGGTGGTCAGGGAGAGCTTCCAGATGACTGGACAATTACAGCTAATGTGATCAGTGAGTGTGGGTGGAACGGTGAGGCTACAGGGAGTGGAGATCAAGAAGTCGGAGGAATTTCAGGTACTTTTGGTCAACAATCCAGAGCAACGGAGTGTGTGGAAAAGAGGTAAAGAAACAGGTTCAAGCAGGTTGGAATGGGTGACAAAAGTGTTAGGCGTACTATGCGATAGAAGACTATCAGCCAGAATAAAAGGAAAGGAAAGGTGTACAAGATAGTGGTGAGACCAGTAATGCTGTATGGTCTTGAAACAGTGACAATGACGAAAAGACAGGAGGCAGAGCTGGAGGTCACAGAGATTTATTTTCATTACTTTTATTTATTTGGAGAGGATGGGGCACATTAATGAACACTCAGTACAGTTACTCTGTGCAAATGCGCCAGATTAAGCCATGGGCTACTTTCCATCTGTAGTCCTCATACATTTAAGACAACGATAAAAAATTACAGACACGGACATAGAATCTATACACTATTTACAGATAATGTAAAACTTCCTTAGTATATCACAGTATCAGGTCTACAAATGATCATATGATTGATTAGATTTCAACCATTTTTTAAACTCTTTTTTAAAAGCAATGGGGGTGCCACTACTTAATGCCACTACTTTTTATTGACATGCCTGAACGCACAGTGATGAAGACGATCAAAGAGTGGTGTGCTCTCCCAGCCTCCTCAGTGAGTTTCCACTTTTTCATCCTCTGCCTTCATGCATGGAGTAGAGTACCACATTGCCACCATTGTTCCACCTATCCTTGCAAGAGTGAGGCAACTACACCTGGACAGGCTTATCAATGCAAGGACTGAGTCCAATAATATGGAAGGCCTGGGCATCATCTACTTCTCTTGGGCCACACCACTGCACATGGTCCCCGAGCCCAGCAGTGGCTGGCAGCCTGTGCCCCGGTGCATGCAAGTACAGCGCGTTCAACTAAGGGGTTGGCCTTTACCTTAGTGTTTGACATTTCCGTTCACTGCTGGAGGCCTGACAGTTTGCAGCTTTTGTTGATCACAAGCTGGTGATATTCGTAATAGCTAAGATGTCTGAGCTGTGGTCAGCCTGCCAACACTACAGAATAATTCACATATGGTCTATTTTTTCATGAAACTGAAAAACATTTGTGATCTTACCTTTAACTGTATATGCAGTCCATACTCCTATCATTTTACCCGAATTGCTCTGTTTCTTTGTTGTAAAAATCCCTCTTAAATTGTTTTATTGATCATATTTGTTTTATCTCATATTGTTAGTAGAAGGACTGGAGGAACAAGCATCTCCCAGCTCGTGTATGCCCCCTTCAGGTGCGGCACAGTACTGCCACCTCATGACTTCTGCCGTTTATTTTCCGAAGAATTACACTTACATTAGATATTACATAGGCAGTAGAAAGTCACGGTATATGTTAATCTTTCTGCAGACATGATATTTACAACATACTGAGAAACATAAAGAAAAGGACACGGCAAGCAGCCCTGTTTGTGACAGACTGCGCATGCAGAGGACTCGGCAGACATACCTCAGGTTTCTGCCCTTTAATTGATCAAGACATGTTTTAATGCAACAATTTCTGTTTGAGAAAATCTCAAAAATGATTGCCCAACCACTGCACCACAAACCGGTAACGGATAGTGGACCATTTGTTATCGGGCCGCAAAGATGGAATCAAGCTATATATATATATATATATATATATCTTCTTCTTCTTTTCCTGTCGGCTTTTCCCTTTCAGGGGTATAAATCTTCTCTTCAGTCTTCCTCTCGACCTCCTGCCTGGCATCTCCAATTCCAGCATCCGTCTACCACTATAGTCCCTATCCCTCCTCTGTACATGGCCGAACCATCTCAGTCTGGCTTCTCTGACCTTCTCTCCAAAACATCTAACATGAACTGTCCTCCTGATGGACTCATTTCTGATCCTATCCATCCTTGTCACTCCTAAAGAGAACCTCAACATCTTCATTTCTGCTACCTCCAGCTCTGCCTCCTGTCTTTTGTTCAGTGCCACTGTCTCCAAACCATACAACATCGCTGGTCTCACCATTGTTTTGTAAACCTTTCCTTTCATTCTAGATGAAATTCTTCTATCACAAAGAACCCCTGAGACTTTTCTCCACCCAGTCTGACCTACTTGAACCCATTTCTTAACCTCTCTTCCACACTCTCCGTTGCTCTGGACTGTTGACCCGAAGTACCTGAAATCCTCCAACTTCTTGATCTCCACTCCCTGTAGCCTCACAGTTCCACCCGGGTTCCTCTCATTCACACACATATATTCTGTCTTGCTGCGACTAACCTTCATTCCTCTCCTTTCTAGAGCAAACCTCCATCTCTCAAGATTTTCCTCAACCTGTTCCCTGCTCTCACTACAGATCACAATATCATCTGCAAACATCATGGTCCATGGAGATTCCTGTCTAACCTCATCTGTCAGCCTGTCCATCACCACTGCAAACAAGAAGGGGCTCAGAGCTGATCCCTGATGAAGTCCCACC
Source organism: Fistularia tabacaria (assembly GCA_901007705.1). Classification (NCBI taxonomy): domain Eukaryota; kingdom Metazoa; phylum Chordata; class Actinopteri; order Syngnathiformes; family Fistulariidae; genus Fistularia; species Fistularia tabacaria. The sequence continues at coordinate 262 of CAAKHD010009723.1, read as the reverse complement.
CCCACCTTGAACTTCTCTGTCCCACCTACAGCACACTTCACCACTGTCTCACAACCAGCATGCATGTCCTGGACCAGTCTAACATACTTCTCTGTTACTCCAGACTTCCTCATACAATCCCAGAGTTCTTCTCTCTGCACCCTGTCGTATACTTTTTCTAGGTCTACAAAAGCACAATGCAGCTCCCTCTGACCTTCTCTGTACTTCTCTATCAGCATTTTCAAAGTGAATACTGCATCTTTGGTACTCTTTCTCGGCATGA
>CAAKHD010009722.1:141598-157027 GCA_901007705.1 Fistularia tabacaria | reverse complement strand
GACTGGAGTTCAGACGTGTGCTCTTCCGATCTTCGGTGCTGCTGTCATGCACAGATATGTTCGGTATTTTGGCACAAAATATGCCTGACCGTTCGTATTATGAATTCCCCCCCGAAGTTTTCCCGCATGCCGCGGCGTTCAATGACCCTCCGTTAAAGAGCCTCCGCTCTGATTGGCAATTGCAAAACCCGAGCTTCGCCGTAATATATATCATGCTACCTCCCCGCGGCATGTTCTGCGATAACGCGAGATTCGTTGTGATACATAATGCACGGCTTCGGATCAAAACAGTCCTCGGGAAGGTGAAAATAACGAGGTCTTACCGCATCAGTTGCGTTCCATGTTGATTCTCGATACAGATTTCGGACGGGACAAGGATCCGAGGATATAAAATGCAGTTTGTTTTCAGGTTTTGATACCTGTTGCATCATTAGCAAACAAAGACGATTCAATTAAAGTCTGCGGCCGGACTCCGTCTGTGAGATTTCCAATTAAAACAGAATTTATTCAGCGGTGAATTGTCTCTGCCTTGAAATTATTCTCCAAGACTTCAGCTCTGACCTCCATGCGGCTCCGATTCATCGAAAGGACATTTTTACTGGTTCCAGATAAATCCCTTGGGATTTCCTCTTCGCCACGGGATTACCGGTGACGGGCGATGTAGCCGTCTCGTGCACGTAGAAATATATCTTTGTCCAGGAGCACCGTGTCATGTGAATAGCCGTCGGTTCATTTGGTGTACTCATCAGATCATTAGCTTCCGGATTCTCGGATACGAGGGTGGAGGGAGAGTAAATCAATGCTAATATGGAGGCAGATGGGCAGATGTCTGAATTACGGCAAAACATTGGAAACTGCTCAGGAGTGGAAACATAACACGTTTCCGCCTCTCTCGGGTGCCTTGGGGGGATCTCGCTCATTTACGATGGATGTTATTGGCATACGAGCAAGCAGCCCGAAATTTACAACGCCATATGGCACGCGGTGTTTACAGCGCGTTTTAATTCGACCAAAGAAAAGCTAAACTGGAAAAGCCAACATTTTATTTAAATAGAAAAAAAAAAAAAACAACAAAAATATTTTTGTGACCGTCATCACTCCGTAGGAGCACGTTTACGTTCCCGTTGGATGCCCTGCTAGCTCGTGAACCTTTAGCTGCCTGAAGACCCGCCCGTGACCGGAGAGCTGCCGGTTTTAAATCCTCAGAGAGCCGTCGGGACAATCTTCCCAACCTCCTCGAGCTTCACTCTTGGCGTTGCTTCTTCCCCGGCTAACAAGTACAGATGCACCGCTAACCCCCCCCGTCCCCCCCGTCCCCCTTAATGATTTCATTTTCAGAGTGGAATCCCGAGAAGCTGCGGGAAGAAAAAAAAAAACATGGACGCTGCTGTTTTAAAGTCAGCGTCCCGAAACCGCAGACGGATCAACCGGGAGGCGCTCGCACCCCGAGGAGGGAGGCTCTCCATGGAGATGCCGCTGCTGCTTGTAAAATCACTCAGCGGTCTACGGTGATTTGAGACTTACTGCTCCACAGCCCTCCTATAGTTAGGCCGAGAAGCTTTCGCTGTTAGCGGCTGCCACACTGGTGCACCGCCTGTCCAGATTTGGGGGTTTGGAAAAAAAAAAAGGGCGAAGGAGCTTCCAGCGCGTCGGTCGGATTGAAGCGTAGGGCAGCGATCCCTTCAAGATGTCAAGGATTGATTTGGCGGTACGAATACATTTCCATGCGTCCTCCCGCCGTGAAGTCGGGGAATCATTTTAAAAGTAGGGAAAAGTCTGCCTGCCCGCATCACAAACCAACCGCTTCCCCACCGGGATGTCAAACTTTTTATCGACATTATGGGATATTTCTCCCGGTTTAGATCGGGATCTACAATCGGAAGGTTGGCGGTTCCACCCCGGGGCAAAACGCCGATCCCCAACTGGCTCCCGATTGGCTCGCATTAGCTCCATATCAACGAGGAGCGTTTAGCATTTCCACCGGCAGTGGACAGCGAGTACTTATAGTTACTGGAGTACGGCGCTACGTGAAGATACGCCATTTTCATTTGATGGTACTTCATATTTTACCGACTTCTCATCGGGGAATGTTGGACTAGCGAGTAGACTTCATTTTCTGACAGCTGCAGTTGATTTAAACCTGAAACGCATCTGTTTCCGCAGTTTCTCGTCCCATTAAACCCACGTACGTATAATCATCTGGAATGTCTTGAAGAAGATCCGACATTCGCTTGGGTCCTTCAGCCGTCTGCCGCCGCCGGAGTTTGCCGTTCGCGCCAAACATGCCCGTTTGAAACGTGAAATAAAAGACGAAGGATTTGGAGACGATCTTCCACACGAACCCACTTCTTGTGTTTTCATACAAGGATCTGCTTTGGCTTCGAGAAAGTTGCACACACACACGTACAGACGCATCAACTGCCCCGGGCAAAACGCGGGCAATTGCCTCTTTCTCTCGATGCTAAATAAAAGATAAAATCGTCTTCCTCGGCGTTCTTCCGAGCTTGTGCGAAGCAACCGGCTTGTTTGTGCAGCACTTTGGAAGGTATTACCTCTGGAGGCTTTTTGCTTTTCTAATTATAGATTAATATAACTATAAATAATATTAAATAATTCATTATAAATATTAATGATTTTTTTATCGAGGCGAAGACGGGTTTACAGGTACATTTTTCTATCTTCACGTCGTTCAGCAGCACGGGGAGAAAATGTTGCATAAAAGTATTCTTCCTCTTCTCATTATTATCATTATAATTATTCTTATTTCTATTTTCTTCCCTTGGCAAAATAGCGCGTGGCTAAAAAGCTACGACTAATGAAGCAGGAACTCAGTTATGCAAACACGGTCAGGAAGTGAGCGTTCGCAGCCGTAGCGTGGAGGCAATGGACACTTTTCACGGCTCGTATTTTGATTTGTCAAGGCAGCAAAGGGACGGGTGGCATTGTTAAGACTAATGGCAGCTAAACTCCGTTGAGAAGCGTCGCTTCCAGGGCGCCGGCATTTTGCAGGCTCAGTCGCTGCGGCGCGGATCACGGCTTCAACTAATGGAACTAACTCATTGTGAGGAGTGCAATTTTTTAAAGGTGCGTCATTGCTCAGCGGAGCCTCGCGCCGCGAAGGGATCCGACAGGAAGTTGCCTCCGGCTCGTTTGTGTGATCAGCGATTGAGCACGCGGTAAAAAAAAAATGTATACCAACGCTTTTTCCAAAGGGTCGACGCTCAATCCGACGCAGACTCTTGAAAAAACTAATCGAATAAATAGATAAAAAAATGGCGGCATCGGAAAAGGTCCCTGGTGTGTTTGGAGTCTCCGTGCTCGCCCCGTGTCTGCGTGAGGTTCCTCCGGGTTCCTCCGGGTTCCTCCGGGTTCCTCCGGGTTCCTCCGGGTTCCTCCCACTGTCCAAAAACATGCCGGAGGTTCGTTGGCGACGCTGAGTTGTTCAGACGAGTGAATGGTTGTATGTTTCAACACTGGATAAATGGAGATGTGTATAATTTTATGTCTCCATCCCGGTGGTTCCTAACCTTGTGGGAGGTTCTGAACCCCACCTGTTTCATATGCGCCTTCACCGAACCCTCCTTAATAGGAGTAAAATATTAAAAGAGTAAAATATTTTTTCAAATTCAAAACATAGGTATACACAGTGGCCTCCAAAAATGCAAATCTTTCATTTATGCGGTTAGAACGAAATAATTTTCTTTAAAAACCAGAGCTCTGAATAAAAAAAAACTGATGATAAAAAATGAATTGTATTTTTTTCAACCCATAAGATATTTGTTGTTTATTTTTTCATGCGCCATTCAGAGATAAATAAAGTTGTTGTTTTTTGTTTGATTTTTATGGTACTGGGGTTCAAAAAAACCCGACATGCAAAATTACTAAAAATCTTTCAATTATTGTTCGGTTCGAACCGGTTTTTGTTTTATTTTCCAACAAAATTATTTTTTAAAAATAAATTCTTGGCATTCATTTTGCTTCTATGATGAAAAGATCACGTCTTTTCGTCTTTTGCTTGTCTTGACCTCCGTCGAACCCCTGAGACTGACTCACCGAACCCATGAGGTTCGATCGAACCCAGGTTAAGAACCACTGCTCTATCCAAAGTTTGAATGAGTGCAGGATCAGCTGTATAAATCATGAATAACTAATAATAAACCTTGCACTTTTTGCTTTTTCTATCCGTTAATGCACTGGTAAAACTACATTTCCCAGCGCAAAGTCTGATGTTTGATGTTTTTACCCAGGAGTGACTTCGATTTTTACTTTTTAAATTTTCTTTTCATGAGATCCAATCGTTAAAGCTCTCATCAAGTTGTTAGGATAAATAAGCTTCATCATGATTAAGCCGCCGTGCACAGATACCTGTGCGCAATTTGCTGTTGAATAGAATCATAATCGACCGGATGATATGATGAATATAAATGAAGTAAATAAACTTCCACTGATACATTACTTCTGCCCTCTGATTGCTTTGTTGTACAGTCTCTAAATCACACCTGCGACGCCGCGGCTCCTCCAAGGTGTGCGGAGGTAATGGATTTTTACGGGAAATGCCTCATTGGAGGATGACTAAAACTAATGCACTCTGTTCACCTTCCCAGGAATAAGCTTAAAGGATAAACATTCTCCAGAGCTAATATTAAGCTGTTTAACTGCTATGCATTAGCCTAACCGCTATCACACAGGGGGGGGTTAATATACGAGGCATGACGTGTACGTTCGTGCTAGAACCGCGAGCCTCTCACCTCCCTCTCCATTTAAAAAGGCTTTCAAAGGTCAAGAATGGTGGAGAAAAAAAGCATCCGACCACTCTGGAAGCAGGTTTATTCTATTGCTGGCTTGCATTCCTTGTGAGCCACAAAGGGAGAAGATATGTTATTGTGCCAGTGCCTTCGGTTTCTGAGACGGCCGGTGACCGAACACCTTTTCCAACCCAGGAATCGGGTTCGACCGAAACGTGTCAGGCTTTGTTTCGCTCGGATTGAATCAACATGGAAATGTTCGGCAGGTATTTTTGTTGCGGGCAAATCGAGATGGCAGTTACAAATCTGTCAGAGCACTGTGGATTTCAGACTTGAGATTTGAGATGTGCAGCGCTGGACCGCTACAGAATGCTGCTTAAGGTATTTAATAATGATAATGATGATAATAATAGTGATAATTAACGATAATATTATCCTTATTGTTGTTGTTGGTGTTACTATTATTTTTATTTTTATTGATATGTACAATACAGTCTGTACAAATAATTTGTAAATTATTATCATCAGAATTATAACTATTGTCTCCTTCTATCTTTATCTATTTAATTGATTAGTTTTTGTTCTAGTTTTAGTTCTTTGTTTTTCTTTAAAAATATTTAGGTATGTATTTATTCAATTATTTTAGTTTCAGTTTTGCATTCATGCATTAATGTATTTACCTATTTATTCATTTATTAGCTTTGTTTAAGTTTATTTTTTTGTTTATTTTTGTCTGATTTTAATTCATTCAAATGTATTTCTTTTTTTTTTTTTTAATTATTTTGTGATTTGTTTTGTTATTCAAAAGTTCTGTTCAAGAGGGAACGGGTCAACATTTTCATAAGAATCACAGCTCTAAGCTCATCATAAATTCCAGACATTTATCCTTTTTAGTGCACGTCAAACCCACGGTGAAGCACTTCCCCACTCCGTTGAGTTTGTTTGTCACGGGAGCAGATCTTCATGTCCTCATTCACGCCGTCCATAAATGACTCTGGTTCTCCTCCAAAACCGACCTCTTCAAAAACCATCTCAGTCCGACTTCATCTCCAGAACGTCTGACACGCGGCCCCTCCGATGGACTCATTCCTGATCCTCTCCGTCCTCCTCAAACCCACGGAGACACCACCCTCCTCTCTGCTCCGCCTCTTGTCTTCTGCTCGCCGTCCACCAGACAACACCTCCGCTCTCACCACCATCTTCCACACCTTTCCTGGTGTTCTATCTGGCGCACGTTTCTGCAGATCCTCAAATGACCGCGATCGCTTCCGCGTTGAACGACAGCCGGTGGAGCTTCCAGAGTCCAAGCGTGGTCGACGTCTCTCCGTCACATGGAGACAACTTTGATTCCTCCGTGAAACCGCGAGTCGGACGTGAAAGTACAACAGCGCGTTGGACGGCGGTGATGAATAACGTCTCCGGCCGGTTGTAAATCATTTCCTGTGCGGCGTGAGGACGGCTTTCCGACTCACTGCCATTGAGGAGATGATTTGTTCCACTATCTCCCGGGCAACCAGCTGAGGCGGTGAAAGGGTACCTCGGACATACTTATGGTTCGGGGGCGCGCGGATATAAAAGTGTGCGACCCACACAAACACACACACACACACACGCACACGCTCGTAAAATCTCCCACCTCCAGCACCACCACGCTCGAATCGCAACATCCAAAGCTCTGCCCTCCGTCTCCCGACACGGGAGAAAATGTTTTTCCTTCCCGCGAATCGCCTAAGTGGAGCGGTCCACCGAAGCCTACCCTCGGTAATTAACTGTCACAACGCTTCAAAACTAACAAATGGACTTTGTGTCAAGAAGGGCCCATTAATTTACCGGCCTCCACTCGTCGATCTCGAGCCTATTATCTCCATTACGGCAGGCTTTCATGTCCGGGCAGCCTCCACCGCTAACCCTTGATTTTTTTTTTTTTCCTTCTTCTTCTTCTTTGCGCGGATTCTTTGGAACTTGCAAGGAGGGCTTGTGGACGGTGAGCGTGTTCAATTTGTAACCGTTGTAAACACACGCGGAGGCAGAAAACACATCAAACACGGAGGGCTAAAACACGATTCCTAGCGTACTGACACACTTCATTCCTCACGACGGTGTCGGTGAATCACGACGGCGGCGCTCGGACAATAATGTAATGAGCTGCGATGGGTTTATAAGTAGGCGCGGACACTTGACGTGAGAACGCGCAGATGATCGAATTCTCATGCTCACACACACACACACACACACACACACAACACGCACGCATGAAGCAAGTCTGTTTCCCTTCCAGTCAAATATATATATATGTGAAAACCTCACACTGCATGTTCACATCTGTACAGCAACCTGAGGGGACAAATCTCCCATATGTGACAGTAATAAGTGCTCCTCAGAGGGAAAGGGGGTCATTTCTCCATGAGTCATAAATGGCTAAATAACATGCATGCTATGGGGAGCCGTGCAATTTTCCGCGTTTATTGCTTTAAAAGGCCCCGCATTTACAGGGTTTTTGGACGGCGGCGAAGAAACTGAGAGACTACCTTAGTAGACCCCTTCACCAAGCAGTTGGTCCGTCCCGCGGAGCCAAATCTATTTTTGATGCATTATCAGTGCCTCTACGTTCTCTCAAGCTTTCCGACTCATCCAAAGCGATTCCAGCTGCCAACTGCAATCTTTGAAAAGGTGATACTCTTCCCAGAATGTGTTTTAAAGCGCTGGCTCCCCCAAATTAGCACGGGCGTTATCTCAAATATCCAGATTGGTTCCCGTGGATAGGTTTTGTGAATATTATATTATTAGCGTGGCGTCTCGGAGGAATAAGCCTCGTGGAGAAGTGGCTCTGCGGCGTTCAGGTCATCGTACGACGTCCACGTTTGCTGGGACAGAACATGTCATCGTGGAAAGCAGACGTGTGCTTCGACATGTATGAACTCCAGCAGGCCACCCGCCTCCACAGCCGCCGCGCCGGTCGGAAATAAACGCTTTTTCGCGGCTCAATTCTTGCTAATCCATCGCGGATTATCTCTCTCACCCTCATCCATTCATTATCTATACCATCGATCCGGCGCTCGGGCTTCCCGGGGTGCCGCACCGCGGACCAGCTCTGCTTTCGGGGAAAAGCTTCGAAGAATTCAGGCGAAAATCTTGCCTTTCTCATTCTCGCAAAAATGTTGACCCGTTCCGTCTTTCGCCGAACATTTGAATAAAATAAGTGCATAAATAAACGAGCGAAATCCCCCAATTTAAAGTGAAACAAAAACAGAAAATAAACTTAAATGAAATGAATAAACAAAAAAAAACAGCTAAATGAATGAATACATAAATAAAGAAATGAACAAAGTTGAACAAAACAGAATTAGGAGAAATTAATGAATACATGCAAACATAATTTTGAAAAAAATAATCAATTCATGTGAAAAACAAGTTGACCAGCCGCCGCATATCGAAACGTACAACCATTCACTCCCTCATTCACACATCTGTGCAATGTAGATTCTCCAAGGAACTCACTGCCACCCGGAAAAACCCCAATCGTGTGAAACGTGAAGCGAAGCAGCGTCACGTTGCAGCCCACTGCTCGACAGGGGACGCGGTTTCGTTTGTGAGATCCGTGGTTCGAGATTTCCCCTTTACACGGCGGGTTATTGGATAACAAAATGTTTAATGTCACCCGAATGCCTTTGTGGATTTTAGTTTCAGCTTTGGTGGACGGTTGAGTAGCTGCTAACATCTGACTGTCTACTTTTAAACCATGCATCTTTTTTTTTTTTTTTGTGTGTGTATTTTCTTTTTTTGCATTCAGCCAAATATTCAACGGCTCTTTCTTTATCCACAAAACCAGTTGGATGATTTGATTGTGTGCGCGTGTGGGCTGTGCCGGGACATTTCGGACATTATACTTACTAGACAGAAGCACAGTTACACAATATTGTGCGTGTTCTCGCATACATAATGCATCTGCACAGAAAAAAAGAAAGAAAAAAAAAAGCGAGCACCGTGCCTTTCTATGTGGAAGGGCGTCCAGGTTTGAATTGCGATGCAGATCGCTCCGACTGCCCTTTCAGAGAACGGCCCCTCAGGCTTGGTGCGCCGCGGTGAAATCTGCTTACCGTGTCTGTTTTTTTTTTTTTTTTGCGAGTCTCCTTGCACACGCGCGCACACTCGCACTCTCGCCCGGAATCGGGGCGTCGCAAAATCGACATTAAACACCCACTTGCGAATGCATTACAATTTGGAGGTATTCCAATCAGTAGGCTACTGTGTGTGATACATAATAATGCAATATATTTCACCCTGCCAGAATTCATTTCTAAAATGAAGTACTTTTCTGGGCGCGACCGTGTTGTTTGAAGACCGAGAAAACTTACTATTTTTAATAGTAAGTTTTTACCGAATTTTTAATTTTAATTTTACCGAAACTCGGCAGTTTTTAATGTGAGTGTGCTTTGGGCTTCAGATTAGCCGGCTAATCCAATGGGAAACCAGCGGGTCTCGGACGTATTTTCCGACAAAGCGGTGGTTTGAATTTAAATGTGTTGACACTGGATTGCACAGAAAAGCCTGGCTGGATGTAATACGACTAAAACACCTATTCGTGTTTTTGAAATCCTTCTCTACTGATTTGTCTTCAGTCAGGGACCCTCAATGGCACAACTCAGATTTGGTGCATTTAATGGTAGATTCAGGTTTTATTGTAGACACAGAAATGAGGAAATCCACCGGGCAAAGAGTTCCCCAAACCTTAAACAAGCCTAAAACACTGTGTTATGTAAGGTTATCGGACGCAAGTGCGGGCAGGCTCCTCAGTTTCCTGCTCACTTCACACGTCCGGGAGTTGAGAACAGGAATGGACCGAATCGCCATGATGTTATCGTTTGCTCTTCTTAGCAGGGGCGGTTAGCACTTCGTCCTCACAGCAACAAGGTCCCAGCTTCCAACGCAGAAGGGGGGCATTTCTGCGTGGAGTCCCCGTGTTCTCCCCTCGGAGGGTTCCTCCGGGTTCTCCCGGTTCCTCCCGCTGTCCAAACCCATGCAGGAGGTTCATTGGAGAGCCTTAAATTGCCCAGATGCTGTATGTGCGAATGAGAGGGCCAATGTTTGCTTGCTTCGACGCGTGGCGCTATGATGGACCGCCGACCCTGAAGGCAGGATGAGCGCTTTAGATTATGAATGAATGAATAAAATTTTGGAAAAAAAAAACAAAAAACGTGACGATCGCTTTCCTGCAGCTTCACATACAGATCTGAAAAAATAAAAAATTAAATATGTGTCAATATGTGTTTGCATTGAAGTTGTTTCTGCACCGGGAACTACAAGAATGCGGGTCACACACACACACACACACACACACACACACACTTCCTGCCCCCCCCGACCCCTGTCTGTGTCCTGTTAATCAACCCACGAGTTCATGGCAGGATAGAGGGGAGCGGGTGATGGATGGAGCCCAGAACAGAAGAGAAAGCAGATGAACAGGCGGCGATGGAGGGACAGATGGAGGCGGGGGGGCGTTTGTGATTGAGCAAGCGTAGTAGAAGCAATCTGCTCATTTCTACGGCACCTTCAGCCCCAACAGGCGGCTCTCAACTTCTACGGCAAGAGGCGGCAGGTTCGTGACGCACGTGATCATAGAGTTACATGAATGGCGTGGATTCTGCTTCCGTGTTTGCAAAGATCGGCTGTGGATGTTTGGTCGTGGATTCATTAGCGAGGCCGTCTTCATCGTGAACCCCGTGATCTCTTTATTTTTAGAAATAAATATCGATAAAAGAAAACGGGAAGAAAAGCGAAGGAGTCCCGGGGTGCCTTGGATTTTTTGATCCAGCCCCATCAGCTGAGTGTTTGCTTTTTTTTTTTCTTTTGAAAGAGCGCGGATTCTCAGCCGTTCGTTCCCGCCTGACGGCCGGGGCGGAAATCCAGGATATCACCAGACCAGAGCCTGGCGATGGACAGTTATCTAGACCTCGTCTCTGCGACCGCAACACGTCCGCACTCGAAGATCTACTCACATGGATCGATCGGAGTCGACGCAGAGACGCGTCCGCCCACATTTACGTCCGCAGGGAAGCCGATGCAGATGAGGACGGTGTGGCAGCTGCGGCAGGAGAAAAGACGCGGAACGCCGGCACATCCGGAAATCCCACGGTAAACATGTACACATGGGAGCGCACCGGAATACAGAATCCCAACCACGATCGCGACAGTGATGGAGGGGATACAAGAAGTCAACCCAAATGGTGCAATACGCCGCTTTTTCCTTCTCTTGCCGATAGACGTTTCCCCCTCCGGCGTGCCACTTCTGGGTTCTCTCTTTGAATCTTTGCTCCTCTTCGTGTCGGAAACCCTGGATGAGACACTCCCGTCACGCAGACGTAACCATTTCATCACCCCTCCGCCGCCCCGGGTTGCAGCCGAATGTCGACATTAGTCGTTTTAGTCGTAAGTAATCCGTGCCGGTTCCTTTGCGTTGCTGAGGAGGGAAAATTAACATGTCCACTTAGCCGTCACGTTTCCTCGGGCGCCAATCGGAGGTGGCGCCGATAATGACATCTGTCAAACATGACCGGGAGCACCGTTCAGTCATTAGCTCCGGGAATGAATGTTGATTGTACCCGTGCCCTCCGACGGCCGCGGCCTCGTCTTGGAGGCTGTCCGTCTCGAATCTTCCTCCTACGGCCGCGGAAAATATGATCCTTCGGGTTTCTGCTGCAGAACACCGTCCGTAAATCATTCTCATCCCACCGGGGAAACGCGGATTCAGACCAAAGCTGCCCGTTGAACAATGAATAGAAATCACAACTTTGATCAAATTCAGATACAATTGAGCTTGATTTATGTGACACGCCTCTCGAGCATCGCGTCATCGATCACACCGAGTGGTTACGGAAGTCAATTAAAGATCCTTCGCGATCCTGGAGGCGTTTTAATGTGTCGTCCGCCGCAGCAGGGTTCCAAGCACCGGCGCATGTTTGCATTAAGCTTAAAGAGGTACCTTATCTTGATAACAATAGCGTCTGAAATTACGAGAAGCGGCACGGAAAGCAGAAAAGATCGTTCGCATCGCAATTTGTACGAAGCAGTTAACGCCGGGTATATTTTTACTGCATCATCGAAACGCCGAGCGGCTGCCGACACGTGGCGTGCACCTCTCTGCCTTTCACTTGTCGTGTATGGCATGTACCACGCATGCCGTTATTTTCCATGATGCTTCGCGGCAGTTTCCCGGACAGCCGATCCGCGCTGGGCTGTTTGTCGTTTCTGCACGTAACCACGCCAGGAGGTCGTAAATGCAAGTCAAGGTGTACTCTTCGATGCGGCTCTTCGACGCAGGGAAAGTACATAATGGTGTCTTTTTGGTCTTGAACCCATTTAGTCATTCAGGGGACAAAGTGACCTTTTCTCTCTACCCAGAACTTTGAGGGAACGTCCTTGACTCCTCGTCCCTCCCCAAACATCCTGTTGCGCCTGGAACGGCGTTTGCTGCGAGTGTTTCCCTTCCCGCCAGGCTGCGGCGCATCGCTGCACGACTCCCTTTGCCAACCGTGATTATGTGCTCAAGATAAAGTGCGGCCCGGCAAGACTTGAAAATCAATCTGACTGTTTGAACGCGGGCGTGGTGACGAGGGTCCGCCGTGCATTCCCTTTCCCCTTGAGAAAAATGCCAATAACCGATGCCAGTGTCGGGCAGTCTGCTTTTTTTCGTAGCTCGTCGGGGATTGTGGCTCGGACTCCGGTGTGAGACGCGCTCGTTCATGCGGCTGAAGCTGCATCGACACTCGGCCGCGGCCCTGCTGGGCGCCACCGGCGAACGCCATCGTTTTATCGGCTCCGAAAGAGTCTGAGGCTGCAGCCCGAGAGGATGGGGCTCAGCGTGCGCTCCTCACCTCCAAGGCTGCCTCCCCGTGGAGGCCCTCCATCTTCTGCTGGTCTCAGCGCAGATCTTCTTACGCTTAAATGCATCCTCCGGCCGAAAAATCTCTTTTCCCTGAGACCACAGGAGGTAGCACGTCCGACTCTGGGTTTCCGCTGTCCTCAACGGCCCTACGATCCGGCGGATTTTCGAGAACGTGGCGGTTAAAGACAGCTAAATCACGATTGATATATTTAAAGATATAGCGGGGAGCTGGAGTATCACAAAATGACAAGCGGAGTGACTCGCCGGTAGGATAATGCTCTTTAGATTGGCGGTTTTAATTCAACCGACGAACAGGTAAAAAACCCCAGGGCGTCATTTCCCAACCCAACAGATACATTTAGGGAACCCCTCCCCCCCATTATAGCAACTAATGATGCAGGTTAGTGTTACATCGTACAACTATTTACATGACATAGTTCTCAAACCCCGAACCACGAGGAGACTCCCAAAGGCCCCTACAGCCGCAAGGGATAACGTGTTTCCCACCCGTCGCTACAATATCATCCTCAAAGAGTAGACAGCTAGCTTAATCTGCGACTAACAGTGGCGACTTTGTTTCAGGACCAGTGGAAATCTGCGGGAACTGCGGACGGACGGCTCTGTCTGCAAAAGGAAAGCTAAACCCCCAAAGTCGTCTAATATCCTGCTTGTTTCTGCTCAAAACGTCCACCTCATTTTCTCTAATTCTATCTGTAAGCACTCGACGCCCACGGGCTCATCCTGCGTTTTTTTGTTTTTTTTTTGTTTGTTTTTTTTTTCTCTCATTTTTGGACAACCTTTTTAAGAAATGTCCGACCCACCCGACCGTTCTCTCTCTCAGCTCCCTCCTCCTCCGTGGCTGCAGGGCAGTCTTAACATTCTGCAAAGGTGTATCCATTAAAGGCCACCTCTGTGACCGAGGGAGGAAGGGAGGAATAAATAGGCAGGCTCATCGTGTTGCATCACTGGATGTCACAGATTAATATAAACACACACACACACACACACACACACACACGAGGGGGGACATTCAAGACATAAATGCAGAAAATCCCCGACCCTTACATATCGTGTTTTTTGTTTGTTTTTTTAACCGTTTTTCTCCGATTCATTGATATTCCGGGCCAGCCCGCTTTGCAGGTACGCTGACGTTTTAATGGATTGTTTATAAAGTTAAGGTTAACACAGGAGTTTATCTGTCCGGGCGGCTTGTGCGCAGCTAATGGAGAGAAACTGACCTTTCCGCAAATGGAAATACAAACTGCCCCTCTGATGTGTCTTTTGCTGAATGCAGAAAGTGTTTGTAAACTCAAGCATGTTCTCCAAGCAGTTGGTTTTTTTATATTTTTTTTCATTTTTAGGGCCGTGAATGACAAACCGCTGACTGTGTCGAGGGGCGGTGTGAAAAGAGTGATTGTGTGTGTTTGTGTGTGGGTGAAATGAGGTGCCGGAGATGAGACGAGAACATTTGCGCAAAATGTCATAATTAGGGCCCGCTAAGGAAACGGATGTGGTTTTAAATGGAAGCTCTTAAAAAAAAAAAAAAAAAAAAGGGAAAAAACAACGTTGCGTGTGGACGTGAGTTACTTAACGTGACACAAAGTCGCTTCTGTCTCAACGGCAACTCGAGTTTAATCAACAAAACGTGTCAAATAATTTACAGGTTAAAAAAAAACTGAATTGAAAATTTTTGAATTGAACCCTGGAACGCACGTGAGCGCTCATCATGGAATTTGTTTCCGCGCCGATTCGCCGGGTTTCCTTTAAAAAAAACAACAAAAAAAACACACATTCAAAATGAATAAAAATAACTTCAGCGCCGTCGTGGTTTGAAAACAGCGGAATGCGACCGTGGAAATCGTCCCATCACGAATCGGTAGGAACCATTTTTTCGTTGTTCATTTATTTGTTTGTTTACTCTCCCGGCCCGTGCGAATCCTCCTTCACCTCACGGTTTTTCCTCTGTTTTCACACTTTCCAAATTCCCCACCCCACCCCGGCCCTGCATATACAAATCACCGAAGTCCTGTGTGTTCCTACCTATTAGTGGAAGCACGCGGACCCGCGCCAGTGCTCATGAAACACATCCGCTGTCACTTTAGCTCAAGGTGCTTTGTTTGTTTTATCAGCCAATTAAACAGTCTTAATGGCTGCAATGGAGGAAGCTCGCCGTCCCAGCGAAAAACAAACAAAAAAAATGCAGCAATGGTAAATAGAAGCATGTAAATTGCAAGGCATTTGCATTTGTTTAGTGGTAACAAAGGAGCTTATCAGAAATCTTGCGGTGCTTGGATTTAAAAATATAACCGAACGGCGCCGAGGTTCTTCCTCACAGCAAGAAGGTCCCTGGTTGGATTCCTCCGCAACCCCTTTCTGTGTGGAGCCTCCGTGAGGTTCAGAGGAGACCCTGTAGTCTGGACTATATATATATATATATATATATATATATACACACACACAAACAAATATAGATATACATTTTTAAAATATTTATATTTATTCACATGTATGTATATATATATATACATGAGGCTCAGAGGAGGCCCTATATTCTTGATGGTTGTGTCTCCATACAGCGTGCAGATGAGAGGGTATATATATATATGTATATATATACATATATATATATATATATATATATATATATATACATACATTTATATACACACACATATAAATCTGCATATATATATGTATATATATATATATATATATATATATATATATATATATATATTTATATATGTGTGTGTATATATATATGTGTGTGTTTTTATATATATATATATGTGTGTATAAATA
>CAAKHD010009722.1:131418-141578 GCA_901007705.1 Fistularia tabacaria | reverse complement strand
TCTTGTGTTCTCTATAGAGTGAGTAGATAGAGTATATATATATATATATATATATATATACACATATATATATATATATATATATATATATATATATATATATATATATATATATATATATATATATATATATATACATACATTTATATACACACATATAAATCTGCATATATATATGTATATATACATATATATGTATATATATGTGTGTGTGTGTGTGTGTGCGTATATATATATATATATATATATATATATATATATATATATATATATTTATATATGTGTGTGTATATAAGTATGTGTGTGTTTGTATATACATATGTATGTGTGTATCAATGTACATATGTATATGTATTTATGTGTGTATACACGTGCATTTGTATGTTGATGTGTGCGTATACACACATATGTGCACACATATATATGTATATGTGTGTATGATCTATGTGCCATGTATGTATACTGTATGTATATATGTAGGCCAATATGTGCGTGTACAGAGGTATATATGTTTTTGTATATATGTATACATATTATATATATATATATATATATATATATATATAAATTGCATGTGTGTGTGTGTGTAGTGTATGCAGGCCTGTAGGACATCTGGAACCCAGGTCATTGTCATCGCAAAACGCGTTGAAAGTCTACGCTTACAGCGTTCCAACGCTGGCTCCAAGTGAATGCAGCAACAATATGAAAGGGAAGTATTCACCACCCCGTTTTGCATTGTATGGAAGAGATTAGGAACACGTCCCGCATTCAGGCTTTTTTCCTTCATATGCGCCCTGATCCAATGAAATATAGGTCATGGAAATTCTAGTGTCGTAGCTCGCTGCCTTTGGACGGGGTCTGGAACCCGCAGGAGTCGTCCACGGCCGCTCCCAGAACTAAACTGTGACCGGTAAAGAGCTGATTTCCCCCCCTTTTTTTTTTTTCCGCCGCCGGGCCTCGGGGCGACGGCGGGGGCAGGATTCCATCAACGCGTTAAAGAAGTGACAGCCGGCGAGATGTTTGGAAACTCAAAGCCACGACAAGTGCTTTTGGCTCCACTGAAGAAGACACAGCGAGCCCTTTCAGCTGGTGCGAGAAATGATAATTAAAATATGTCCTTGATGGAGTCTTGAATTAGCTCTCGCCGAATTAATTTATCACATTAATTATTTTTTCTTCTGAATTGCTAACGAGCGCCGCGCTCAAGATGGCTGCCATCCCTCCGTGCCGTGCGAGAAGACAATTTACATGAGCCAGTATTTACGCTCTGTGTTTCTCGGGCTTAGGCATCTGTAATTTTCAAATTACAGAGATTGATAAACACGATTTACATTTAATACTAGTGTCCTCCGTGTCGAGTTAATCACCGAAACCCAGTTCACAACGCAGAAATTAAGTCGTCTCGAGTCGATCTGCCTCTCTGTCGAAAACCCCCAATTGCTCTGAACTCGTACGGATGAAATAAAGATCATTGATCGAGATCAATGAGGGAGTCGAGACGCCTTTTAAA
Organism: Fistularia tabacaria; assembly: GCA_901007705.1. Taxonomy (NCBI): domain Eukaryota; kingdom Metazoa; phylum Chordata; class Actinopteri; order Syngnathiformes; family Fistulariidae; genus Fistularia; species Fistularia tabacaria. The sequence continues at coordinate 140,068 of CAAKHD010009722.1, read as the reverse complement.
TCGAGACCCCGTTTCGAAAATCACTCCCGTTGGAGATCATCCTGCAGGACCTCCTTCAGGTACGACCAGCTACTTGGATGATGATATGCTATTCTCCGCTGCTAGCAAATGTTAGAGAATGTTAGCATGTGGTTTTAACGTTGTCATACTTTGTCAGTTTTATATTTAGCGTATTCGGTGTGTTTAAAATGCATGTTTTAGCATTTCGAGAATCACATTGAAGAATTTTAATGTTTGTTTTTTTTTTTATTGCCCTTTTTTGATTCCATGTTCATGTCGTGGCAATGGATCGAGAGGTTTGCAAGAAATTCAGGCACAACCATTCACTCTCAGTCAGGAGTCAAATAGAGACAATAACCATTCATCCTTTCATTCAAATGTCATCCAGAGATAAACGACCATTCACTAAATTTGGGTCTCCAAGAAGCTACTGAATGGAGGAAAGCGGAGAACCTGGAGGAACCCCTGGCAGACACAGGGGGAGAACATGGTGGCTCCTCACAGAAAGACAACCTGTTGGAATCCAACCAGGGACATTCTTGCCTTGAGGCGGGAAGCGCTAACCGCTGCGCCGCCACACAATTAAACAAGCGGTTTTATTTCTTCGCTGTGTCGCCACGGGTTCTCTACGCTTTCCTTCCAGACACAATACCAAAATAAACATTTTGTGTTGTTTATTTTTTTTTTTTCTTGCCCCTGAAAGGGGAAAAGGGTTTTTTTTAGCACTCCCGGCTTTTGAGTGATAAAACCTGCCGGCAGATCCAACTGAAAATCCCCCCTTCCACCTGAAATAGGTCGATCAAAACGATACGACGAGACCGGAGCTCGCCGGAAACAGCTGCGGTGTATCTGATTCTTTTAAAAACAGGTGAGTGCTTGTGTAGAACACGAGACCCCTGCCGTGACCCCTGCGTGCCAAAGTAGCCCAGACTGAAGGGAACATGCGTGCACAGTCTCAACGCGCTCGTGCACGTTCCTGCTCCGCAGAAACTGTTACGCCACGGGAAGCCTTTAACCCCGGTAAACACAAAATGTTAATTGTATATTTTTTCCCATTCCGCTTCATACTGCTTTGTTTGTTTCGCACTCTAGTTCCTTCACATTGTGCCGAGCGCTTATAAACACACACACACGCACACGCACACACACACACACACACACACACACACACACACACACACACACACCCTCGACCATTCAGACGGCATGTAAAGGGAAGAGCCGACAAGAAGGGGAGACTCTTTAGAAGCTGCCGTCTTTCACATACTGGAATGCGAGCGTGTTCGCCCCATGTAACCATGGCAACAGCAGCGGCAGGAAGAAATGAATGGGAAGGCATGTGGATAGGAAAACAAAAAAAATAAACTAAAAATGGGGGGTGGGGGGGAGAGGTGGGAACGAGAGCTGAGAGGTGAAATCGGACAAAGCAAGAATACGGGAAAACACGGGTGAAGGCCGACACGGTTGGACGGAGGGCTGGATGAGCAGCTCACTTCCTGTTCCTGCTTCTGCTCCCACGCTCACAATCACCTGTCTTTTTTTCTCAACGTCAGAGATTTGTCCTTTTTAATGTCAACGAGTACCAATTTTTTTTTCCCGTAAATCCGCCCGCTAATTCGAATCTGACGCCATAAAATATTCATGATTACAACGGCTGCTCATTGATTAACCATTCTTCAAAGAGTACCTGAGTCAATCAGCAGTTTTTGTTTTGTTTTGGTTTTTTTTTTTTTCCAGGGCAATTTCGGTAACTTCATTCGTCCTAATTCAATCTCCGGGCCTCTTGAGAATTCCAGCTTTAATTCATTATTTCAAGGGTGTTCAATGAGCAGGGCTGCGTGGCTTCCTTCGCAATCTTCATTAGGCTTCACCAGCTAAAGTCAAACACATCGTATTTTAGAAGTCAGCGTTTGCTCGGTGTGTGTGTTACTGTGTGCGTGCGTGTGTGTGTTCATTCATTCATTCATTCATTCATTCATTCATTCATTCATTCATTCATTCATTCGTGTCGATACATAATTTCCCGCACTCTGGGTTGCTGGAACACATTCCAGCTGGGCGAGAAGAAGCACACAACCATTCACTCACTCATTCACACTTCACATAGAGACAAACAGCTACTGTCAGTTATCAACTGTCAATCAATCGTCAGCTGTCAATCAGCTTTAGACGTTTCTCACAATCCCAGAGTGACATGAAATCAACGACATACGAATAAGAATAATACAGTGCAAATGAACTGCCTTCTTCTTCTTCTCTCTTTCAGGGGTCAACCTTCTCCATCTAACCCTGTTCTCTGGATCCTCCTCTCTCACAACAACTACCTTCATATCTTCTCTCACTACGTCCATAAACCTTCTCTTCGGTCTTCCTCCAGACCTCCTGCCTGGAAGCTCCCATTCCAGCATCCGTCTACCAATATAGTCCCTATCCCTCCTCTGTCCATGACCCGACCATCTCTGACCTTCTCTCCGAAACATCTAACATGTGCTGTCCCTCTGATGGACTCATTCCTGATCTTCTCCATCCTGGTCACTCCCAAAGAGAACCTCAACATCTTCATCTCTGCCACCTCCAGCTCTGCCTCCTGTCTTTTGTTCAGTGCCACTGTCTCCAAACCATACAGCATCATTTGGAGACAGTGGCACTTAAGTACACTTTTAATGCACAGTCACATAGTTCAGGAAACATAATGTATTGTATGTGATCGTATATGTTAGGTATGAAGTATTAAGTGCATGCAGATACAGATGTTTGATGGCACGATAGAGAAGCACCATTTTTCTAGGTACAGTTTAGTGCGATTCACTCTCATTTCCACATCATTATCGACATTTATCCATTCACTCAGTCATTCACACATCGCAAAGTGACATATAACCATTCACCCTCTCACTAACGTTCCACATACAGACGTGCAACCATTCATTCATTCCAACATGATATCGACTCGGTCATCAACGCATCACATCGATGCATGCAAACATTCACCCTCTCATCGACTCTCCCCGTGTGTGTGTGTGTGTGTGTGTGTGTGTGTGTGTGTGTGTGCGATTATGGTTTTGTTTGTTTCTGCTCCTTTGTGGACAAGCAAGCATAAATGCAACAATGAAAACAGCGCCGCCGCCGCTGCTCCTTCTCTCTCCCCGGCTGTCCGCGGCCGAAGAGTTGTGGTTTTATTCATGCCGGCCGCCCTGAAGGCAATCGAATAATCGTACAATATGGCTCCAAAATATAAAAAAATATATAAAAAGGCCGTGCAGACACGAGGTGGCTGGGGGGAAGAAGGGGTTAAAAAAGGTGAGGGAAAGGAGAGGATGGAGTCTGAGGACAGCGGGTGAAAAGTGGAGGGTTTAAATAAAATAATCTGGGCAGTTGTGGTTGCGGGGGGGCGACGGTGCGGGGAAATGCATGGAGGGAAACGGGTAATTGGAGTGAGGAAAGGACGGCGCGAGCGAGGCTGATGGATGGCGGAGCGAGCGAAAGCCGAGAGGAACATCGGGGGATGTGACAGCAGACTCTTTTATGACGACTGTGGAGGAGCGATAGGTATTCAGATCACTCCGCTGCACTCTTTGCCAATTTACATGCCTGCGTGCCACCTACAGGCTGCACTGAGGGGAGGAGATGAGTGGAGCTCTGCGGTGGAGGGGGAGCGAGCGACAGGGCGACGAGAGCCCGGCAAAGGGTGGAGGCGGGAGTGGAGGAGACGTGGGAGAGGAGTGGAAAGGACTCAGAGGAGGTCTTTAAAGAGGGGGAGACAACGGGAGAGGTGAAGACAGCCGGGCTGAAGTAGAAGGACGAGTGACGGAAAGCCTCCTACTCGCTGCGTTGGGATGTTACTAATCTGCTTTGCTGAACGCGCCGGCGAGGGAGGCGGCGGTGTTTTTCTGGCAAAGGCGTCAGGTTTCTGAATATGATGGTCTTGTTTTGCACTACAGTCACAAGTTGTTTGTTTTGTCCTTTTTTTTTTTTTCCACAGCAGAATCAGACTTTATACAAACTGCAGTCAACAAGTGAGACGTTCCCATTTCATAGCCTATCAGGCTAAAGGAGGCCAAAAACAGTTGAAGCATTCGTTATTATTATTATTTTTAGTCGTAGTCGTAGTAAAATACATAATAATAATATTAATTCTAATAATATGAATGGTTGAATAATATATGAATTTATGTGTGTGTAGAATATATGTATATAAATAATTAAGAATAAATAATAATACGAATAATTATTTAGGATATAACAATAATAATCATGTAAAAAAAGATATTTTAATAAAAAGTATAATGACAATAATAATAATATTCCTTGGAATGTCCCCCATTGTAGGACGATTACAGGCACTTCCTCCTCGTCCTCTAATTTATTCTCTCCTCTTCTATTCTCATCATCATTTGAATATACTGCTGTGCTGGCGCCTCCGTCGTACACTGGAAGGGTCCTGGGTTCTTCCCTCCACGAGGGGGCCTTTCTGTGCGGAGTCTCCACGTCGTCCTCCTGCCTGCGTGAACGGTTGTATGTCTCTGCATGAGGCCCTGTGATTGGCAGGTCCAGGGCGAACCAACCCCGCCTCTCGCCAAATAACGGCTGGGCTCGGCGCTGACTGCACGATATGCAGTACAGGCAGCGAATGAATTCTTCTTCTTCTTCTTCTTCTTCTTCTTCTTCTTCTTCTTTTCCTTTGGGCTTTTTCCCTTCAGGTGTCGCCACAGCGAGTCAACCTCCTCCATCTAACCCTGTTCTCTGGATCCTCCTCTCTCACACCAACTACCTTCATATCTTCTCTCACTACGTCCATAAACCTTCTCTTCGGTCTTCCTCTTGACCTCCTGCCTGGAAGCTCCAAGTCCAGCATCCGTCTACCAATATAGTCCCTATCCCTCCTCTGTCCATGACCCAACCATCTCTGACCTTCTCTCCAAAACATCTATCATGTGCTGTCCCTCTGATGGACTCATTCCTGATCTTCTCCATCCCGGTCACTCCCAAAGAGAACCTCCACATCTTCATCTCTGCTACCTCCAGCTCTGCCTCCTGTCTTTTGTTCAGTGTCAGTGTCTCCAAACCATCCAGCATCTCTGGTCTCACCACTGTTTTGTAAACCTTTCCTTTCCTTCTAGATGAAATTCTTCTTTCACAAAGAACCCCTGAAACTTTTCTCCACCCATTCCAACCTGCTTGAACCCGTTTCTCCACCTCTTTTCCACACTCTCCGTTGCTCTGGATCGTTGACCTTTAAGTACCTGAAATCCCCTGAATGAAGACGAGTGCTTATTAGAAGTCGTATCCCAATTCCGCTATCAGTGACACATTAATCCGAATAAAACAGTTCACCAACAAACTTAAAACTCCTCTCCAAACCGCTGCTGTAAATGTTGGTGATTTTGAAAATGAATAAAAAGTGTTACGTTTGACCTCAGCTGGTGAGATCAGATGAGGACCGTCTGATCGCCGCCTTGATGAATCCCCAACGAACGAGACAAAACACGCCGACGCGTCCGGTCGGCTCTTGCTTCCTGTCCGCACCCTGACGTGACTTTCAACGTCGGCATGTCACGACGCCGTTTGTCCGGCGAAAAATACCGTCAAGGGTTTGATAATTACATCTCTCTCTCTCTCTCTCTCTCTCTTTTTCTCTATCACTCGCTCAGTCTGCTTTGCATTTGTTCTCCCTCTGTCTCAATCACGGAACACGACTATCTCTTTGTGCTCGCCGCCTGTGTCTCCTCCGTCGTTATCCTCTGGCTTCCTCTCATTTTGACAAACTAGGGCATGAAAATAAGCCTGCGCGGTGCCAGGAGAATGCTAAATACAGGGCCTCTTTTCTTCGGCTGTGCCTCTTTAATCAACTTCCTCTTATCTCCGCCGTGCATCCCTTGTTTCTCTTTTTTTTTTGTCCCACAATGTAATAGAGGGAAAAATCTGCACGCCGCTGACATCTCCCGCCCGTTCCCCCCTCATCCCGCTGGCTGCTCCGCATGGCGTTCTCCGCCGCCGTTTGCGCCGTTATTCCGGGCTCCTCGCACACTTTGTCTGCCTCGTGTGAACCGTTTCCCCTCGCAGACCCTGCTTTGTCTCGCTCTCTCTCTCTCTCTCTCTCTCTCTCTCTCTCTCTCTCTCTCTCTCTGCACCCCCAATCTGTTCCGGTCTCGGCCCATCGAGTACCAGGGCTTTGTCGCTCGCCCCGCGGAGTTATCAGGCTTCATCAAGCTGTGAAATACGCTCCTTTGGCGTGGAAAGCAGGTGGAGTTCGCCAACCAGGAGGCACTCATTCTAGACCCACCTGAAGCCATCAATGCAAATTCACGTTAATAGGATAGAATAGAATAGAATAGAATGGAATAGAATAGAATAGAATAGAATAGAATAGAATAGAATAGAATAGAATAGAATAGAATAGAATAGAATAGAATAGAATAGAATAGAATAGAATAGAATAGAATAGAATAGAATAGAATGGAATGGAATGGAATAGAATAGAATAGAATAGAATAGAATAGAATAGAATGGAATAGAATAGAATAGAATAGAATAGAATAGAATAGAATAGAATAGAATAGAATAGAATAGAATAGCTTCTCATCGTAAAAAACTATGAAATTGGACATAATAACCATAACAGCAATATTAAAAAAATATATATGTATGAAATCAAATATAGTAAAATTGTAATAATTCATCAATTATAATGGTAACATTTTGATATATAATAAAAATCAGATATATCATACAACATAATTTACATACATATAGTAATTCTTAGAAATAATAGAAAAACAATATAAATTACAATTTATAATAATTTATAATGCTTAATTTCATACATATGTATGATCTTAAAATTATGATAATATAATAATTCAAAATGAACAATGTATTTATACCCTGTATTGCCATGGCAGAACACAGAGAACTTCTAAGAAATAATAATATTAATATTATTTAATGAAATAAAAATACAAGTAGTTGATATCATATTAATGTCTGTGTAGAAAATGTATTTATAATCCTTTTAAACGACAACTATGAATAATTTTAAATAATTACACACACACACACACACACACACACACACACACACATATATATATACTGTATATATCCCACATTGCAAGAACATGGTGAAGGTTCAATTGGGACCCAGATTTGTGAATGAATGAAGGACTTCGTGTTTGTGCGTTTCTCTGATGAGTGAATGAGAGGGAGAACGGTTGCATGTCTCCATTTACCGTGTGAATGAATGAGTGAAGGGATATATGACCAGTGAACGAGTGAATGAGAGAATGAGAGAGCTCCTCGAAACACGACCCGGACTGCAGGATTGGCGCCACAGGCAAAGAATGAATAGATATAACACGATAGCAACTGTTGCCTCTCTACGTGTACAATTATTTTCTCCTTTTAAAAGGCCATTTAAACACAATACAAAGGAGAATTTAAAAACATTCATTAGCAGATTTTAAAAAGAGCATTCACGGCCTTGGATATTGTGTTACTTCCGAGTTCTTCTCTTTTTTCCGAACACGGTTGCGCTTGCAAATGTTTTTCCGCTGACGTTTTTCTATTTCCTGCCGTGAATATCCTGTTTTTGCCATCTATTCTGCAATGAGGCGTTCAGGAAACCGGTTAAGTCTGTTCATCTCTGCCTCCTAATGTTGTGGAGCCGCTCCTCGGCCAATCGCCTCTCCTTATTCCGTCTCTCAGCTCGCCGTCCACGTCGCTCGGTACGGCAGCCGCAGGGGATCAAATCCCCCCGGGGTTTAATTGTCTCCCTGCCACTGTTTGGACTTATCCGCCGCTGCTAAAACCGCCGCCGCCGCCGCCGCCGCCGCGTCTCTGGGATTTTCCGAGATCCTTTACCTTTTTTAAACGTTCATCTGCGGAGGCCACATTCGAGTCACTCGCCGACTTCCCTCGGACGTCTGCAATATAGCGAGGCTTAATACATTATTTAATCCCCCCATTATGATAAGGATAACACGGAGAGGACGGACGCCGAATAGCGAGAGGAGTCGACGGAGGGGGAGAATAAAGCGCGGGCTAAAAAGCGAGGCCTTGACCCGGCGTCTGGCTCGCTTGTTCGACTCTCTTTGATAGCGCCGGTGTGATGTTCTGACCCCGGCGGGAGGAGAGAGAAAAAAGAAGGGTGGAGCGAGGTCGGGATCATCGGCGGGAGCGACAGAAATCAAGGTTATCGGTACGTGAGCGGAGCTCCCCGAAGAAGGTATTTAGCGGAAGCCTGGTGCGGGAAATGATGTCTGGGGGGGAAACAGAGAAGTGAACGTTATGAAAAGACATCTCATAGGACCAACACACTGATTATTATGTGATCAGGCTTTTTTTCTTTCCCTCTCTCTCTCTCGCTCTCTCTCTTTAATAATTTAATTTTAATGGCTACCTCAGACGGCAGAGCAGTGAGAGATACTGAAAATGAGCCAATATTGGCTCTTCTCGAAATGTTTCAAGGGGACGTCGTCGAGTGAAGGCGAAGGGTGGGGGTTCGAAATAATAAAAAGATCTGAGGAGGAACTCAACGGAGACCCGGGAGGAACATGGAGAGTCCACACAAAAAGCCCCTACCCCACCAGACCCACCCCCCCACCCCCCCCCCCCCCCCCCCCTCCCACCACCTCACCCCTCCCAACCACCT
>CAAKHD010009722.1:95470-131398 GCA_901007705.1 Fistularia tabacaria | reverse complement strand
CGGCGCCCGGGGGGGAAACGGGGGACCCCCCAAAAACACCCCCCCCCCCCCCCCCCCCCGTGGAAATCCACCTGTGGTTAATTCAATGTAATCAGATTACATTCGCAAACGTCTTCACGCTAGCCGTGACAGAAACCAGATGCGCAGGGAACGGCTTTCGAATGGCATTCGTAACGACGCCCTTTCTCCGGCCTCCATCCGCGAATGGAGCCGCTCCCGTCCATCCTCCTGCTTTGTCTGTCATCGAGTCTTTAAAAAGGGATCGTTATTGACGACTATTCTGACAGATCCGTCGTCAAAGTGATAGTAAAGAGACCGCTTTTCCGCTGACACAAGCACATCCCGTTAACCTGGGGGTCAAATGTAGCGTTAAATTGCACTTTTTAGTCCTGGAGTGGTATAAATGTCTCGTGAGAATTCCGGTCAATAATATCAATATGTTAATATTCATTTTTTTTTATACATTTGTATTATAAATAAACATATATCTTTATTAATATATTTTTGTTGTTTGTTTTTTTTTGGCTTAGCAAATGAATTATGCAGAAAAAAAAAGCACAGAATCGTTTCTCCATGATGAGGGCATTTACTTCCGCATTTAATGGCCGCGCTTAGCCTGCGCTAAAGTACGCACATCACGTATACGTGCATATTTTAAGGAGACCCCATGGCGTTCGTAGCACGTAGCATCTTTCAAGGGACACATTATAGGTCTAGTGTTTTCAGGTGGATGAAATTACAAGATAAATAAGTACATAAATAAATAAGTGAATTATAATAAAGACCAAAACTAGGCCGGATTGTGATTCCGTGTTATTTCCACACAGTTACGACCACGCAATTATAATGTGCTACTACGTTCCGGCCCAATTAAGGGTGTGGAATACGGCTGTTAGTTTTCTCTCTCTCTGCGAGTTCGTCCTTCGATAAGCGATGGTTCTTCTGCTTTTCTGGATTCAACCATGTGTGGAAGCGGGGCGCCTCGTCCGGGGTCACCGGAGAGACGAGATCGGCCAGATAGCGATGATTGAAAGAGCTTCCCGCAGGATAGGTTTAGGTTACGCTCCTTACGTCGCCCTTGACAACCAACTTCCTATCCCAGCAGGACGCCGATGTTTCTACGTGGGTTTGGTTCAACAGCAGAATGAGAAAAAAAAAAAAAGAAACGCAAAGGTGAAACATCAACTTGGAACAGTAAAATTCAACAATTTGGGGCCGTGAGCCGGCTCCTCGGCGGGGATTCAACCCGTGGAAATGCTGCTGTGATACAGACGTGGATTTAAATATTCACTCAATTCATTAATGCCCTTTGGGGGCTGTTGAAGAGATTGCTTTTCATCCTGCCAGTCAAACACAGCCAAAAATTTGATTTTGCGAACGACAATCATTGACGGCAGTGAATACGGGTGAATTGTCCGTGTGAGTGAATTCATTAAAAAAAAAAAAAAAAAAAAAACACTCCAATTTCATAATTATCTTCATGCAAAACTGTAAGTGTGTGTTGGTCAACCAAATTTCAGCTCTCCTCAGGCAATTTATCAGTGAAAGCTTATTGTATTTCATACATTCATTCATTCATTCATCGTGTTCCATCGCTTATCCCGCACTTGAGGTCGGGCATTCTTGCTGTTTGGCAGAAACCAACAGCCACATCATCTCATATTTCTTCTTATTCTACTGAGTATCAACTGTACAGGAAGCATTGTCACGTGGTTTCCGTCAATTGACACAGTTTATTATTCTAAACAGTCCACGACTTCAAAATAAAACAAACAGCAATCACATACCGGGGCGGAACAGGGTTTCGAAGAAAATAACACTTCAGGAAGGAAGAGTTCATGAGTGAGGGGCAGTGCTAATTATACATCGAAGGCTTCGCAGGGCACGCCGATGCATAAACAGTGAAGTTTAAACAACTACCGCGCTTTCTGAGAGTGGTTCGGACCATGAATATTCATCGAGGCGATCCAACCCAAATTCGAGTGCCGGGTGTTCTTAAGAGAATTAAGTGTAATCACCTAAAAGGCTATTCGGAAATGTCGCGTAGAAAAGACGGCTGATCCCACGGTGAGTAAACGAATAAAGTGCTGTCTACTGAAACCCGGCCTCTGCGCTTGGCGTGCAGACGAGTTTCACGGAGTTTTGACCGATTCAAGGTGAGCGGCGGTGAACGCGCAGATGCGTTGCTCCGCAATAAAAACGTTATTTATAGATAGGAAAATAATTAGCATATGATACTTTTATTAATATGGAAGTGGGCTACCGGCGTTGCTCATTAAGTAAATAGAATTCTGACTCGTTTGCAGTTCCGAGCCTGATTTGATGTGATAGGCTGAGGAAGGAGTGAGTGGGGGTTAAATATGCAAATGCTATCCAACCATGGGCGAATAAATAAAAACAAGCGTTTCATCGGGGCGCATGGCTCACTGATTTGTTTGATGTTTTCAACGTTGGGAGAACTCAAAAGTTGAAAGTACGGCCCTTATATTCGTATAAAATTTCACACATAAATGCCACCGGAAATTGTAAATTAAAAATGACCGCATTACATCATGTGCAGGAGTCCTTGGCTACGGTTTATAGTATTTAGACCTGTTATTTCAGGATTTCTGCTTGAAAGGCGACTCTGTTCACCCTCACTTTTCTCCCGTAATTTAATTCAATTAGGATTTTGACACGCAAATGATTAAAAAGAACTACGGCGTTATTATAATTCAAAAATACCACCCCCCACCCCCGTATCCTTCCGCCAGCTGATGTTGCTTAATCAGCAGAACCCCGGAGAACACGGAGAACGTTACTCCGGCTGTGTGCGCTCTCCGAGACAATAAAGGGCGAAGGATGTTTCCGGCTTTAAAATACGTCCAATTCATTCCCCGTGCCGATCCAGCCGGGAACGGCCGTCTCCAGGTTTTGCCCTTCGGTTACAGCGCTGGACGACCGCCTGAACAGGTGACTTCATACTGAGAACGGACGTACCACGTAAAGCTGGACACTAACACTTCCTCAAAAGCCTACACGGATAAAGGAGGTACTCAGAATTCCGTACTTTTCGGACTATAAGTCGCACTTTTTTCACGCTTTGGCTGGTCCTGCGACCTTTACTCAGGTGCGACTTATATATTGAAATATATACGGTAATTTCACATGTTTGTTATTTTCACACCGACAGCCGTGAGAATGCACCTAAGGCTTGTGTGCCAGTACTCCCATTACTCTTGTAATACTGGAAATTTAAAATTTAAACATCAGTTTATAAAGACAACTGAGAAAGACCGAACACAAATTCCCCCAAAAAGAAAATCATTTTCTGTAGATGACCAGCTTCAAAGCAGTGAAATATGCAGCCGAAAACAGCAACCGGGCGGCAGAAAGAGAGTTTGGCCTGAGGGTGAAACTTGTGAGGGACTGGCGAAAGGCAGAGGATATTTTAGCTACAATGAAGAACGTGAGAAAAAGGTAATTGCGGGCTGGAAGCTCGATGAAGCTAAGGACTGATGCTGAGCCTGACGACAGCCACGCAAAGAAGAAGCGGCGCCGTCTACCTCGGGAGTTGGCGGAGTCGCTCCGAAGTGACACCGAGGATGAAGAACTCAATGGGTTTAGTGATTTTGCAGTGAGATGGAGAGTTTGGGAAACTTGTTATGCTTTGTTGTTTATGCTACAGTTCCCTGAATAACTGTTAATGTGTTGCGTTAGCATCGCAGACAGCAATTCAGCCCGTTGTTCTCTATTCTATTGTTATTACTAGAACTTACCTCTCAAGACGAAATGTCTGTTCTTGGTCTCTGATTTTATCAAATAAATTTCTCCCCCAAAAATGCGACTTATAGTCCAGTGCGACTTATACATTTTTTTTCTTCCTCATTTTGCATTTTTGGGCCGGTGCGACTTTTACTCCGGAAAATACGGCGTTTGTTTGCCTCTATGTCGGCCCCTGAGAGCAGGATTAAATAGATCATGAACGGACGAATGAATGAGTTGGAGCCCTGTTTTTCTGATTTTGTTTCTGTGTTGTTTTATTTTTTCATTTTTTTCTTCATGATGACGGTAGATAGTTTAACACCTAGCACAGATGCTGTGGACCCAGTGGAGCAGTCCACTGATATGAGAGCAAAGAGGGCAGTGAGCGGGTCAGCTCAGTTTCCTCGATGACAGCAGGACGGGACAACGGCAGTCCCTCCACGGTGAGTCAGACCTGACCTTGAGGAAACCCAACAAAGTAACTAGAGTGGAATTATAATTGCTAAACACTGGAGCCCAACCTGTTCGTCGAGGACTAGCTGCTCTAACAGTTTAGCCCCGGGTGTTATTCTCTCGGAACCCCTCCTGTCCCGGTACCAAACGGACTAATGCCCGGTGATGTTATCAAGGGAGACTTGCACTGACAGCAGCGTAACCGCAGAGCCGGAAGCATCGACGCCCCCATTCATCTGCATCTCCTCCCCGCCTGCGATGGAACAGGAGATTTAAGGTACGTTTAAAGCTCTTCGCTAACTTTGGACAACAGCCTTTCTTCACTCCAGGCACCAGTAAATTTGGTGTACATGCCGTTACTGCAAAGTTGCCTTGAATATTTCTTTAAGGCCTGACACTTATTGGTCGGTCTGAACTACTTACACTTTAAACAGTCAAGGTGTAATATTTCCTTATCATAGGTGCAATAATAATACAAACGACCTCATTAGCTCATTCAGCCAACGGCTCATCCCAACCCGGTGCAGAACTGAACGCTTCAGACGTTCCTTTGTGCCCACGGCCATCAGACTACATAACAGCAGTCTGGACACGACACAACTCTGACTGTGTGGGGGGGCATCTGTGCAACCGCCACCCCATCACTCACTCACCCACTCACACGTGTGGTGCCCCTGATATCACTGGTTCACTTACTGGTCGCCTACCTATTTATTCTTGTTTGTGTGTGTTATCCATCTATCTATCTATCTATCTATCTATCTATCTATCTATCTATCTATCTATCTATCTATCTATCTATCTATCTATCTATCTATCTATCTATCTATCTATCTATCTATCTATCTATCTATCTATCTATCTATATATATATATATATATATATATATATGTGTGTATATATATATGTATATATATGTGTGTAATTATATATATGTAGGTATGGGCATGTACATGTGTGTGCGTGTGTGTGTGTGTGTGTGTGCGCACATTTGTGTGTGTATGTATATGTGTGTATATATGTAGGTATGGGCATGTGTATGTATATATATGTGTGTATGTATGGTGACATATGTGTATATATATATATATATATATATATGTGTGTGTTGTCTATGTATATGTTTGCACATGTACATATTCTTTCCTTTCTAACTTTTTTGATATTGTTTTTGTTGCGCTGCTGCAACACACGAACTTCCCCTATGGGGATCAATAAAGAATTATCTTATCTTATCTTATCTTATCTTAGCTCCTTGCTTTCACATGTAGATTTAGTGCTCGCACGGCTAACTTCAACTTTTACCCAATTGTCACTCTGACTTGTTTAGGTGTTTACATTTGCTCTTTAAAATTTTTTTTTTGCTCTTCTTTTTATTGTTTTTATGTCTTGAAACCGGACCAAGACGGTCATTCAGTACCACCAACTGTAAGTGTGCTGGTATGAAAAGAAAAGTTCCTTGAATCCTTGAATTTACTCCAAACGACCAACGGTGTGTTCGCTGGCTTGGTCCTTTATTTGAATTCTATCTCCCGCTGCATCCCCGGTCTCCTGGCAGGAGCACCGTGGGGGTTTCAACGAGAACTGCCCGAGACTGAAACTGGCTAGTTGGAAGCGAGGCTGGTGGGAGCGCACGGACTCTTACTGCCACAGCACACATGCTAGAATCTTTGTTCACGCCACTTGATTTTTAACAGTAAAATTCTTTATTCAAAAGTAGATTCTCGAGTCGACCTCCGATTTATATCGCGATTCCAGCAGACACGGAGGTGGAAATCGGGTCGTGTCTGTGTTTTTCAGTTTTGTGGATGGACTTTTATTTCGGCAATAATAAAAGAAAGGTCAGGAGGAAAAGGGTTGTTTGTCAATTTCTTTTTTTTTTTTTTTTTCCCAATTAGGTTGGTAAAATACCTCTGACATTTATTCATTGAAGGCAGTGCAGGACGGACATGGAAACCCGGCGTCAGGCTTCCATCGGGGAGTCAGTCAGAGAGTCAGAGCACGAATGATTGGCAGCATGTGAGCAGAACTGCTGAGCAAAGACCAGTGGGGTAAGAGTATGTAGGAACTGCTGTCACCATCCCACTGTCCTCTTTAGCATTCAGCTCTGCTGCAAGGGAGGGCCTTCACACAGAGAGTCGGGTAGAACTGACCCGCTATGTCCGGGCTAATCTGGCTAGCGATGATCGGATTACTTCCACTGTCATCATCAATGATGGTGGAACATTGGAGTCTCCATGTTCTCACCGTGTGTGCCTGGGTTTCATCCTGGTTCCCCGCTTTCCTTCCAAAGTCAGAAAACAAGCAGAAGTTTCATTGGAGACCGTAAATCAGGCATGTCCAAAGTCCAGCCGTGGGGCCGAATGCGGCCCGTGTTCAAATTTACAGCGGCCCGCAGCCTCGCTCATAAAATCAACAATATGTGGCCGCCAGCACAGAATAAAACACAGTCAACAAAAAGCTATTTTATGTTTAGATATTTTATGTAATTTTTCTGTTCACATGTTTTTAATCTAGTAGTTCATAGTGAGCATTTAAAAGTGAATAATATGTAATGATTAAATTAACCTGGATATGTTTAGTCTTGCTGAATTTTTATTTATTTTTCCAGACTCACTTTTTCCTCATTTTAGTTGTTATTCAAATATAAAGAGTGATTTGGGTAAAAACCTTAGATTTTCTTCCTGTGTTAAGACATGAAAAATATGCCATTCGCAATAAAAAACGTCATGAAATAGTTCATTTGCATTTAATGTCAATGGTTGAAAGAATGTCAAGCCGAACGGTCGGCTCTCACGCGTTTTCACCTGGCCAAACATGGCCCTCTTCGCAAAAAGTTCGGACACCCCTGCCCTAAATTCTCCAAACGTGGGGAGGTCGAGCCCGCCTGAGTCGTGCCTTTTGCATCTGCAGTTGCCTGTGCTGGGTTCAGCGCCGCTCACGGGTTCTGCAAAGCCCTGCAGACACGCCCAGGAGAGACCAGGAGCCGGAGACGCTTCAATGGGAAATTTTGGTCCATTGGGGGACAGAGATTTGCCAGGAATCAGTAGAAGGAGTTGTGGAGTCCAGGCAGACCTATTGGTCAGATCCAGAGACCAAGTTCGGGCTGATCCGAATCGTTCAGGAGTTCTACTGGATGGATGTGGAAGTGGCCGCAACGAGAAATTCTCCGAAGAGAAACAGCAAGATGGACCGCCATCTTCGCCTGGCACCGTCGAGGAGCTGAGATCTAGCATTTGTAACGGCGGGGACCGGGGCTGATAAACGGCAGCTTGGCACCGGCCACCGGCGCACTTAATCCCCAGACTTGTAATCAAGCACACGGCTAACAAGAGAAGCCGCGCGATCGTGGGGAGGAAGAAGAGGAGGAGCTCGCTTTCTTTTATGCCTACACGTGGAGCTCTTAATTCTCTTGAAATACACCAGCAGGCTTTCTTGGCGTAAAACATCGCTTCAGTGCATGAAACACTTAATGAATATGTGCAGATAAAACGTCCCCGTGTTGAAGCTGTGTGTTGAAGATACGCCGCTGTTCCAACGCATGACGCTGATTTGAGCAGACCTACTTCTCGCTCTAGGTATTATGGTTTAATTCAGTTGTCGGAGTCTTGCACTCGGGCTAATTTTGTGTGTGCATATTTCTTTTTATACTTTCCCTCAGAGTAGCGCAGAGCTAATATGAGCGTGAAAATGACTTTTGGCTCCGTGGTTGCGATGTCGATGATTGGAAGTTCCCCGCTCCTGATGACTTTAGTCTACCGGTGGGAGGAGACGGCTGGGAGGGACAAGAATCGGCATACAAGCAGCAAATTATAATCCAATACTATTCTAGGCAATGCGTTAGACGTCACAATAACAAGAAGTGGTAGGAAAAGTCCAACTGTACGCCTGAAAAGAGTTGGCATTGAACCATCAACTTCGACGTCGCATTTGGATGGGAAACAAAAGCTGATATTATCATTGAAATTATGATTTCATCGTGTACAAGATCGTCCCCATCAGAATACATAAATACTCAAGGCTAACTGCATTCTTTTCATCCATTCATTACAATGAGACCTGGAGCTTCTACATTCAAATGTTTGCGTCCTGTTGAAAAACCACTCCACCCATTGAAGGTAAAAGGAAATGAAACTCCAAGAAATTTTGTACAATACTGAGCGATGAATACTGATGCGAGTGAGGTGGAGCCATCTTTGGAAAATTTGAAAGAACTCGAGCCAATTGAAGTGACTGTAATTTTATTTAATTTAAATCAATTTTATGATGTTTAATTTACTTTAATTCCTAGGTATATACATGATGAGACATATATGAATATATATATGATATATACACACATCATACACACACATACACACACACATATATACATACATGCATACGTACATACATACATATATATATATGAATATATATGTGTGTGTGTTTGTTTGTATATACATGTATGTGTATATATACACATACATATATATGAATGTGCATGTATGTATACATACACATACATATACGTATATATATGATATATATATACACACACACACACACATATATATATATATATATGTCTGTCTGCCTGTATGTATGTATGTATGTATGTATGTGTATGTATATATGTATGTATGTATATATATATATATATATGTGTGTCTGTCTGTCTGTCTGTCTGTCTGTCTGTATGTATGTATATATATATATATCCACGTGAACAAGCCTGTGCTCAAATGTAACTCTTTCATAACTGTCAGGATTTTTAGGAATGTGAGCAACGTATGCCAATATAAATTGGAATATGAAAAAAACAACAACATGGATTTACATCTTCGTGTTTGTGTGTGTGTACGTGCGTGTGCTGCGTGCATGCTGAGCGCCTGCGCTGCTCAGATAAGAGCACGGTGTTATTGCTGAATAAAACCCCTTTAAAATCACCCCCTTGCAAACAGTGGACACCAGGAGCAGGAGAACCTGTGAGCCCATTAAGATGGCGTGGAGAACACAACACGTGGACGGATGAAAGAGAACGTTAACACTATCTGCAGTCCTTTCATTAACCCTTGTTCCTGCTTCCCTTCCTCTCCTTCCCACACGCTCATGACTTTGGCTTTTTGACAATATCTATCTTTGACAACGTAAATCTCCTTTTCTGCTGCATTCATATTTAATCAGAATAACAAAGGAGTGGGATTTTTTTTTCCTTGTAGCACAAGACCGTAGGTAGTTAGTTTAAATGCGCTTTCCCGATCAAACGAGCGCCCGCTGTATCAAACCTCCCGTGCCCTCGATGCGCTTATTATATCTTTCACACAAGCCTTACATGTGCAATTCAATTATTTACGTTTAAAAATGTGTGCGTGCGAAGCCGCTCTGCTCAACTCGGCCTGTGAAATCCTTTCCCACCCGGTCGCTCTGAATGTAAACGGTGACTTCTGTCATTCCTCCCACTCTTCCCGTCCTGGCCTTCATCGATGCGTGATCGCAACCTCGTATCTTCTCCCCCGAGGGCTCGGGCCTCCTCTCATTTTACCAGCGTTCTCAGGGGGCTTGGTTTGATCTACTGCCGGGCGCCCACCACGACTTCCTTTATGAATATCAGCTCTTAGCGTGTAACTGTCAGCGCGACTGATATTAAAACCCTTCCTCCTCCACACTGTCTCTCCTGCTTTCTATCTCTTCTGTGCTTCTGCCTCGACCGCTCTCTCCCTTTTCTGCCCCGATCGGTCGAGGCAGAAGGCCGCCCCTTCGCTCATGGGGGGAAATGTTGGGTTTCCGCGGACCATCTGAAAGCGCTCCTCAGCTCCGCTAACCACGGAAAGTGGAATGAAAGAACGGTGTCAAAGAAGAGTTTTTACAAGAATCCACCGTCACCTGGACGACTGAGAACCTCCACAGACGTGCTGTGATTTGGCGCTGCTTAAATAATATCTGACTTGACTTAAGCTACCGTAGGTGCTCCTCTGGCGTGGTATCCTCGCTGTGGGAATTTCTGCATCATTCACCGAGTCTCATTCAAATCCCTTTCCAAGCGTCTGGAAGTTGCCTGTCAATCAAAGCACGTGCAACAGGTGCTCCCATGAAATGGCGAAGCTTATGAAGAAGAGCCACAAACAAACCCCCGTTTGTGATGCTAGCCAGCTCCAGCGGACACCTCGACAACCTTCCCTTCACAAACAAGGGCACCGATATCATCCTGAGAGCGATGGCAGGGCGTACGCTGAAAAAAAATCGGATTCGGGCGAAAATATCAGCTTCAACTCGACATTTGATCGAGGTCAGCGCTTTTATTGTGGGCGAAAAATCCAGCTCCCGCTCAAACCTAGTCAAAATATCATTGCAGTTTCTGCCCCCTCGGTTCAAGCGCTAACACACGGGAAAAATCATTCCCGAATACGAGGATTATCCCGACACAAGTGCTGGAAGTTGGGATCAATTTGGCATTATGCAAATAAACCGGAGGAATTAAAGTTCTGCAGGCACATCTGCTCGGCGCCTGAACCGCGGCAGCAGCTGGCAGCGCGCCGTCCGGTCGAGCGCTTTTTCCGCTATTAATGGAAGCAACTTGTTCTGAGGCAGAGGAATTACAAAGACCTCGTAAAAGATCTTCCTGGTGAGTCTTGAGAATTTAAGCGAGGGGTTATTTATGTGACACGAACATATGATCATCGCGTAAATAACCTGCCAAGACAGAAATCAACGTTAATCACCTCATATTACAGGCTGCCGTTTGAAGGTCATGTCCGAATAAAGGATTTACAAATGCTAGAAATATATACGAATGAATCAGCACATGAAAAGGTGTGTGTGTGTGTGAGTGTGTGTGTGTGTGTGTGTGTGTCTGTCTGTCTCCATCCTGCCGGGTGGGTGCGGTCTTCTGCTACTCAGTGGATGCAGGAACAGCTGCTCCTCACACCTGCAGTGCATCAGGCCGGGCTTCTGTCCAGCATTCCCGTGATTGCCTCTTGGCGGTGGAATATTTGGGAGTGAAAATGGCAATCGCCCAATCAAAATGATTTTGATTAAAATAGATGAAGTGAAATAGAAGGATGTTTATTTTTTTCTGTGGTCGCAAAAACATTGGAGGAGAATTTTAAGGTGACCAAGACCTGGAAGACCGAGAACCTCCACAGGACAAATTATGAAAACCGTCATTCTGTGCAGAATTCTCATCGCATGTGTTGGATTTGGCTTTTTTAAAGTGTGCATTCGTTCTTTTTATCTGACTCATCCTGCTCTCCGGTGGTGCGGCAGCCAATCCCGGCTGTCCCTGAGCGAGAGGCGGGGTTTCACCCCGGACCTGTCAATCACAAGGCCGCATATAGAGACATACAACCGCTCGTCCTCGTCACCCGTCCATTCGGGGCAGTTGAGGGTCTCCGGTCACCCCCGTGCATGCGTTTGGACTGCGGGAGGTCCAAGTTCCACGGGCACAGAGATGCAGGAACACAAACACCATCTTCTTCCTTTCCTTTCGGCTAAAAACAACCTCCTCCAGTTCACCCTGTTCTCTGTATCGTCTTCTCTCTCTCCATCCTGAATTCCCCTCGTGGTGTTCGTGGAAGCTCCAACCCCAGCATCCGTCAACCAATATATTCACCGTCCCTCGTCTGTCCGTGACCCAACCATCTCAGTCTGGCTGCTCTGACCTTCTCTCCAAAACATCTAACACGCCGTCCCTCCCATGGACTCACTCCTGATCCTCTGCGTCCTCCTCACTCCCGACGAGAACCTCAACGTCTTCATCTCTGCGACCTCCGGCTCTGCTTCCTGTCTCCAAACCAGAGAACGTCGGCGGACTTGCCCACCCGTCCCTTCCTTCGGGAACAACAACACAATCAAAAGGAGAAAACGTCTGAAATTCTGGACTTCTTTTTCTTTCAGGCGAAACGATGAGGAGAAAGACAGAAGAATAGAAAAACACCGGGAATTTTGATGTGACTCCACGGTCGGTTCGGAGATGCCACATTTTATCGACATGCACACAAACTCGGGCAAACAGTCCAAAACTCGTGATGGGTTAATCCTTTTATTTCCCGTGTTAGAAAGCACTTTCTTTAAAACAAAAACAAATAGCAACGTGAAAGGATCAACGTGACCTGAAGAACACCTGTTTACGAACCGACCGAAAGGGTCTGTCAATCATCCCGCCGGAGGCCGTCCACCTTTGCCCGGCCCGTCGGTTCTCGCTGCGCTGCCTCCATTGCGCCGTTCCGCCCGCGAGGTGATATTAAACGGCAGCTCTCTGCCGGCGCCGTGGCGAGAAACGGCTTTCGGGTTTTCAGACGGTTTGATTTAACATTCTTGTGATGCGGCAAATTAATATTCAAGGTGCGTCCCGCCTATGATCGTGCGCGTGTTTGAGCGAGTTAATCTTCATTCCGTCGATGTCACATGTGTTTACACAAGTCCATTGATATGCCCGCGCGGTAGCTACGGCGCTAGTACAGCCACTTTTTTAGCATAAACACTAAATATCGATCCCCTTGTGTCCTTAATTGCCAATTTGCATGAAAGCCCCCCTTACTCATTCACTCATATCATCGCCGATCGGCATCACGACGGCAGCGAACGGCAGCGCGTCTCGACCATGCGGTCCTAGTGGACCGGGTGGCCCCCGGACGCCGGACCGCGGCGTGGTTTCTGTTTTCCCGCCCTGATTGCCTGATTTTCTTTGGCCAGGTCGCTGAATCGGAGCCTTTGGCGACCCACCAAACGACAGGGGCCGTTTGGGCTGACGGCGTGACCGGCCGGAATCGGCTCTATTTTACAGCCGAGTTGGTGATTGACTAGCTGGCCGACCGTCTAGTATATTCACTGAGTGAATATTTGGCCGGCTAACTTGAGCATTAATAATGCTGCCTGTTTGTCTGGCTGGTAGATTAACTTTGTGTCCTAAGTGCTATTTTTCTATTGTTTGTGCCGATACAATTTCCACTTCACCTTCAGTCCATCTGAAGTGAGTAATGGGAGCATTTAATCGCATTCAGCCAAATTCATTATTCATTATATAGCTGTGGATATTTGGAAAGTTTAAAAAGTGCTTGACCCGAATGCACGGCGGCTCAATAAAACAATGACGGCACCATTTTTTAAGAGCTTTTGCTCGAGCGTTCAGGATTTAAATTTCATACAAAACAAGGAAAGACTTTTCCTCACGTCCTGGCTCCGGGTTTCCTGATGCCAACTGTTTTTTTTTTTTAGCTCTAATAAACAGTGTTTGTAATGACGACTGACGCTCCTCTTCTTCACACCGCAAAATGAAAAATGGAGTTTGGACGGTCGCCCTCAGAGCTTCCCCTTTTGTTTTCGGGAGCAGCGCGAACGGCCGGGGGTCTCACCGAAGTCCAAGCTAATCCGCTTTGTTTTCCTTACGTTGATGGAGAGGTTGTTTACTTTCACTGTACCGGACGCGTAGCGATGAGTTATGAGACCCACCGCTGCAGCGTCGTCTGCAAAAATCTACAATGTGATTGTACGGCTGTGCAGTCATAGGTCAGCGGTTTGGCTTGGTGCATCCCTCCGAGGACCCGGCGTGGGGGAGGAGATGCGGTGACGAGATGTTGTGGGTCATAACGCTATGACGGACACAAGAAATAGCTTGGTCTTCATTTTAAAGACATCTCTCCGGATTTAAACACGCTGTCCGATCCATAATTTCCAGATAACATATCGTTTGAGATTTAAATGCAGGTATGACTTATCTAACCTGACATGCTCTGTTTGTGCGGGTAAATGGACGAACCATCCGTCATCACTGAGGCGAAAGCTACTCGGCACTCCGTTCTTTGTGTTTTTTTTCCTGCGAGGAAACGCTCTCCAGTCCTGAAACAGAGGGACCTGCTCGTGGCTCCAAGCCCATCTTCACTGAGAATTTTACACTCACGCATGACGTCGCGGCGGCTCAGGCCGACCGCCTTGAACATTAACAGACGACATGCAGAGGATTCTGAAGATACAAGACAACCTTCGACAGGTGTGAACGCAGACAGGAGATTCTGGTGGGTTATTTTTCTCTAAGCTTTGGTTCAATATTTGTTTTATCTATCTTATTTTTCAATAGCCATGCAGTCCACACACGCACACGCACGCACACACACACACACACACACACACACACACACACACACACACACACACACACACACAAACACATATATATGGATATAGATATAAGATAAGATAAGATAAGATAAGATAAGATAAGATAAGATAAGATAAGATAAGATAAGATAATACTTTATTGATCCCCATAGGGGAAATCCGGGTGTTGCAGCAACAACATCAGAGAAAAACAAAACAAAGCAAAACAAAAAAACAGGAAAGATATACACACACACTCATATATATATATATATATATATATATATATATATACATGCATATATTTATATATTATAATATTATACATATATTATACAGGCATAATATTCACAAGAAAATAGAATTTAATATTTAAAAAGAAAACACTTTTTTTTTCGAACAGCCGAAACAGAAAACCTTATTCCTCCTGAAAATGTTCTTCTCTCTTTCTCTCCTGTCCGCATTCGTTCGATTCAGGGAATGGATCATCGACACGGCTTTCGTCGATGCATTTAACTCTTTTCCCTCCGAGTTTGTAAAGATCGCCGTTCAAAGTGGGCATTGATGCGACTTTGGAGTGTTCGCAGTCTGCAGCTGACCGCGGCAGGACACATGGATGATGTTTAAACACTGTTTAACGCCTGACTAAAAATAAGACTGATTGCAATTATTAACTTTTTTTTTTTTTTTTTTACTGAGATGGATATGTTATCAAATAGCATTTGTTCCTGATGTTTACCCTGCGTAATTCTTGATGCATGCGTCACCGTATCACAACTCTTCATCTTCGACAGACCGCGTTGTTACGCTAAAGCTGGCAGCGTGTGCTGCAGACTCACAGCAAGCCATCCATCAAAGTGTAATTTAATTCTGGTTATTCCACTTACGTTATGGGCATGCACATTTGGCTGGTGTTTTTGCAGTTTGATTATAATACATATTGTTTGTACTTTATATTTATATATGCAGCATATCTATATAAATGACTCCATTAACGGCAGTCCTTGGCAAGGAGTTGCTGGATTATGAGCCAGAGGTCCAATAGCATGTTTCATCTTAAGCAATTGGGAAAGTCTTTTGAATAACTTCACACCTCAGATGCTATTACTTTTGAAAGTAATATATTTGCACTCTCTGAATGGCAGCCTAGTCATATGTTGAAGCTTAATGCAGTATTATTTTAAGCACTGCCACCTTCAAAATTGTCATTACAAATGTTGCCCGAATCCTTCTCAATAAGTCTCGTCTATGAACAAAAATACCCGATAACAACATCCCTGTTGATATCAGCTTTCTGCATATTTGCGATTCCTAAATCACTTGTTTATCTCTGAAATAATGCTACCAGTGTTTTGCTGTAATGACAAAGTTCCAGCTTCATGCAGCCTTGACACAACAGATAAAAACCAAACTCCTTCACTGGCTAGTTTCCTTTATTTTCATTCAGTTTGCTTGGTTATGAAACATGTTAATGCCTCACAGCCCCATCAACAACGAACTGTCGGTTGATTTCTTTTCTTCACTGATATATCCAAACATAAGCACTGTCATTTTAGAGATTAAATGCAGAAAAAGCTTGTGCAAAATAGAAAATATTCTCTCTGTATATAGAATGATATATACACCAACATAGCTATACATACATACATTCATGTCTATGTGTATACACATATATATGAATATAGATAGATAGATAGATAGATAGATAGATAGATAGATAGATAGATAGATAGATAGATAGATAGATAGATAGATAGATAGATAGATAGATAGATAGACAGACAGACAGACAGACAGACAGACAGACAGACAGACAGACAGATAGATAGATAGATAGATAGATAGATAGATAGATAGATAGATAGATAGATAGATAGATAGATATCCTTGCCTGATGCATTATATAATATATTTGAAATAATTTATTTTTTATATCTACTTTTTCCTTTAAGTTAAAAAAGTTAAAAAACAAACAAAAAAACAATTTTATTATCATACATTATTATTCATATTTATGCTATTGGTACACACTGATGTGATTGTTGTTTTATCATTATAGTTATTATTATTATTGATATAATTATCCCAATTATCATGTTTTTTACTGAATCAGTGTTGTCATGAAAAAGTAATATATGTTTATATAAATGAATATAAGAATAACACCAATCATACATAAAATATATATTTATATTGAATAACAATATTAATCATCTTCTTATTCAGCCTTCTCCATCAAACCCTGTTCTCTGGATCCTCCTCTCTCACTCCAACTACCTTCATATCTTCTCTCACTACGTCCATAAACCTTCTCTTCGGTCTTCCTCTAGACCTCCTGCCTGGAAGCTCCAATTCCAGCATCCGTCTACCAATATAGTCCCTATCCTTCCTCTCTCCATGACCCAACCATCTCAGTCTGGCTCCAAAACATCCAGCATATGCCGTCCCTCTGATGGACTAATTCCTGTTAATAATACCAATGGTAATTATGCTGATGATAAAAACAATCAAGTATTAGGATTTACTTTTTTAATATCATTATGGTTTTTATTAATATTCGTAGTATAAGTCAATGGAGACGTAATACGTGACTGCGCTGTTGTCTTTTTAGGAGGTATCTTGTATTCACTCAAAGGCGACGTGAGGAATGTGACGGGAAGATCCAGTGCTGTCGAAGAAAGCTGCAAAATTAGCCAATGAGGGGCGTACAGGGTCTCCTCGAGAGCTACTCCTTCATGGCATTTAATATCTGCAAGCACGTTGCTATTGTCAAAAGATGAATCTATCACGTTCATCATGGATCAAGAAATCCTCCGTTTTACAGGCAAGCCTCAGTAGAATCGCCGAACTAGCCGTCGTTCGGAAACAGCTCCTGGGAAAAGTGTTGGAATTCCCTGAACCCGCGGCATGTGAACGGTTCCAGGCAGCACAAGTGAACAACTCAGCCCGCAACGTGAGCGAGCCCAGCCACGGCTGACCTGGAGAACTTGTACTCACATATCACAGGGCCGGTGTGAAAGTGAGGCAGTGACTGTAAAAGTACAACCCTTGTATTTCGAAACGTTAATCAGCAAACCTCCCTCGCCAAGGAGAAGCAAAACAGAATGTGAAGTCGCTCGAGTAGGACGACTATGCAACAATCATGACAAAGAAGGAGATTTTAGACCCACGGAGACCTGGACCTCGGTTCTTCAACTTGTATAATCATTTTGGTTCCATCTTTAATCGTTCCTCATGAAGCTCCGTCCATATTTTTCCATTTCCAATTCCAGGGTTTCATCTACAAACCTGTGGGAGGTTGGATGAAATCCCTACGAGTTGCATTTGCGACACATTCGAATATCCCAGTCAGTGAGGTTGGCAAACAGCATTTCTCCGCATTTTCCAAGTTGCTTTTTATTAATCTGTCTTGCATACAATCTAAAATGTCAGTCACACAGTAAAATAACCAAATTAAATAAATAAAACAAAATAGAATAAATAAAGTGAGCATTGGATATGGCAAAAATATCAATTTAAAATGAATCACAAATAGTCTTTTTGGTTGCCTGAAACTACACCCGAGCCTGTAGTTCCTCATCCTCAAAAGCTTACGCTTCGTAAGGCTTTGCCCTCTTGAAAACATCTTGGGGGTTTATTATTTTATTTTATTTTATTTTATTTTATTTTATTTTATTTTATTTTATTTTATTTTATTTTATTTTATTTTATTTTATTTTATTTTATTTTATTTTATTTTATTTTATTTTATCGCCCCCAAACAATAAACAAACAATACAATGGTGATATGTCTCAGAATAAGGACTAGCTGTATAGGCGGCTGGGAGAGGCTGAGGGCTGGATGGGCGGTGTTGTTGATGAATGGATGAACACTGCAGAGCACCAAACACCAATGACAACCCCTTCAGATGTCTTCTCATTACACCGAGACCACGCCAGGAAAGGGGAGGAGCATCACGAAGCACCAGGAATTAAAACCAGACAACCCTATCAACACTCCCTGTTATCCATTTTGACTGTTTTCTATTTTTTTTTTGTCCTTTTAATTGTCTCTTTTATTTATATTCATATCCATATTTATTGTTATTCTTCTGCTGCTGTGAGCAGTGAATTTCCCCTGTGGGGATCAATAAAGTGTTCTTATCTTATTTATTAATTATCTTTTCTAGTTTGCCCTGTTGGTTCTCACACTTCCACCCCAATCCCAACATTCTTCAGTGATTACCTTATTTCTATCTTTCTTTCCTGGGATGAACCAATGTAAAGATTCGCCTTTTTGATTGTGCGTTGCTTTTTCCAGCCCGTCTGTCATTTTCCCGCCGCGCCTTTGTTTCTGTTTCACTGTTACA
Organism: Fistularia tabacaria; assembly: GCA_901007705.1. NCBI lineage: Eukaryota > Metazoa > Chordata > Actinopteri > Syngnathiformes > Fistulariidae > Fistularia > Fistularia tabacaria. The sequence continues at coordinate 112,777 of CAAKHD010009722.1, read as the reverse complement.
ATCAATTTTCCAACGTTCCAGGGAGTTTCTGTTTTGGCCCGACTTCCCCGCCGATCCTCGTTTCGCCTCGTCTTCTGCCAACCTGGTAGTCGGAGCTGCCTTAAGGACATGAACTTAATACATCACGTCCTTCGCTTTTCGCTCTCCGAAGTTGCGACTTGGTCGTCGCAGTGCAGCGGCAGATTTCTTGGCAGCGCATCAATAAGATTTGTCATATAGCTGAGCTTGGCTCTTCCCTCCACGAGCTGTCAGCCACTCTGTGATCTTGCCGTCATTATTCACGCAAAAAGACACACATCGTCACACGTATCAAAACAGCCCAAGTGTTACGCTCCTGGCCTTTTTTTTTTTTTTGTTGCGCTCAAGAGCTGTCGGTTGGCTTTCAGCCTGAGCTTTCCCGCCAAATTCACAGCCTCTGATGAACTTGCACAGAACACCCGTTGATGCACAGCAGCGCAGGAGAATTTCAAATATATAGCTGAAATATATATATATATACATATATATCGGTGAGGAAATATGACGACAGAGTTGTGGAGGGGTTCAAACTTTAATGTGTGGACACGCCAACACAATAATACACTTCTACTGAACACTCGGGAACGTCAGTATATGTACCCCCGTGTAACCGCACCCCCTAAGCCATCAGTCGCTGGGTGAGAGGCCACACCCTTTAGTGTCTACCACAATATATATGTATATATATATATATATATATATATATATATATATGTGTGTGTGTGTGTTCTGTGTGTGTGTGTGTGTGTATATATATATGTGTGTGTGTATGTGTATATATATATAGGCCACACCCTTTAGTGTCTGCCACAATATATATGTATATATGTATATATGTGTATATATATATATATATATATATATATATATATATATATATATGTGTGTGTGTGTGTGTGTCTGTGTGTGTGTGTGTGTATATATATGTGTGTGTGTGTATATATATATATATATATATATATATATATATATATATATATATATATATATATATATATAAAAGTGAGGTGCAGTCAGGGGAGGCAGGAGAGGCCGTGCCTCACTTGCCAATCTTGGAAAGAAAAAAAATGAAAAATGAAAAAAATGCTATATTTATCTGTGATTTAAACTATAAAGGTATTTTTTTTATTTAACTTCACCAGTTTTAGATTATATTTTAGTCAAAATCGCTGGATTACACATTTACCGTTCAAATACTGAGAAGAGACGCGCGGTGAGGCCACAGACTGCTGAGCCTCAATGTTGACTGCACATTGACCGCACACACACACACACACATATATATATAGATATATATATCTATATATATATGTATATATGGAATTGGTTCATTGATGTTGAAATGCATCTGTGCTGCTGTGTCTTGATCAGTTTTGCCTGAGACTTTAAGGCTCAGAAGTAGACAAATAGGCAAAGATGAGTTTTCTTTTTCTTCCATCAATGCACAGGTGTTATTGCAGTCGAAAAAGGGGGAGAAAACATTTAACACCTGAATAAATTCATACTCAGTCAGTATATGATTATGATTCTATCTCCCAAATATCATCAGCCGCAGCTCCGCCGGGGAGCATTCCATTCACTAACTTGCTCGATCTGATAATCAAGTGTATCCTATCCTGATGTATTTTCTCAAATTAAATTTTGACTCTGTGCAGGGTTCAGAGACGCAGCTGCTTCCGACGTGGAGAGGGACATAACCGGTCAAGTCAATTTAGGTTTTTTTTCATGTAACAAGTGGTTTGGACCACAGTCTTTAAGGTGATCCCCAGCAGGGACGCCAGATAAATCGAACGCCGTCGACCGCTCGCTCCACCATCGTTCTTCCGAAGAAGCCGAATTCGGACTGCTCAAAAAGCCACGGCACGAATTTCTCTCCGAAAGGTGAAGGAACTAAAATCACTGTTGTCGGGACGGCAGTCATTTTTCACAGGGCTGATTTCAAAAGCTGGAGACCGGCGACCAGCGGCTCCTGTGCTGACCTTGCAGCTCTGGCTGACTCCATGCAGTGCAAGTCATCAGAGTAAGGTCATGACCAAAAATGTACTGCCATTAGAGTACATGCAGTTATGCAAAAGGCACAAACATATATTGTGCTAAGCACACTCAGTGGATTTATAAATAAATAGATTTTCAGCGTATTTATCGTTATATTGTATTTACTGTCACAGAGAAAACCATCATGCTGCTACTGCACTTTATAACATTATGGTACTACTTACTGGGCTTTGTACTAAACTGTACAAAAAAAAAAAAAACCAAAACAAACAAACAAACGTGAAAGATAAATCGTCTGCCGCTACTCTCTCATGCCTTCTAATGTCTCTCATCTTTTCACCTTCCCAGCAGTTTGTATCTGCGTGCACCTTATACTTCATACCTCATAGTTTAATGTTTACTGTTTAAAGCAACAGTGTACTTTACCGTTAATATGCACTCTATTATTATTATTATTATTATCATTATTTTTCTAATTTCGTGGGGATCGTGTGTTACTAGATCCTTTTTAAAAGGTCATTTGACAAGTAGCTCACGAGGCGAAAAAGTGTGGGCACCCCTGATCTACGGAAAGCCTGCATTCACTCACACCTGCCAGGCTTCTGGCCAGTATCCACAGAGCTAGCGCGCTAAAATCCCCCATGCGTGCACGTGTCATCGAACTAGTAACATGTACGAGCGTGAAAAACTCGGTCTTTGGCTCACCGCGCAAAAGAGACTGCGATTACAATGAATGCTCATGATTGCTGGAGTTACTGCACCCCTTGCTTAGCATCACCGCTAGCAGGCTAGTGAGTTAGCGTCAAGAATCCAAGTGCATGGGCATCTGTCTGCACTGCATTATCGGTCCAGGATGCAAGCATGACTCCATCAATAAATTTCAGCGGTGAGGGAAAAACTGCCCTTCGCCAGCCCTGGACGGATCCCGGCGGGCGGCCTTCTGCCTGGACCCTCACCCATCCATCTGGAAAGAATTGACACCCAATTACTGAAGCGCAAGAGAATATTTATCCCCGGCTGTTCTCAGCTATCAAAGGTGTTTTGGGTTGTTTTTTTCCCATTTGACTCAGGAGACTCCTCGACATGTTGGTCATTATCGGCGTATATCCAAGAAGCCCAAACAAGACAGGAACGCCCTGGTGGGTGTCAGACTCATGTGGGGGAGGGTGGTGATGAATAAATCAGGCATCCCTTTGGTAAAAGGACAAATGGTTGTCCTTGTCATGCAAAGGTGTAACATGATTGCTCTGATCAGGTTGAATGTTTGTCAACACTTCTCAGGCAACATTTTTTTAAGGTGAAAAAATGGGTGGACTCCACGGACAGACAGGAAGCCAAATGCAGCTCTTTGTGAGGATGATGAACTACAGGCTCCCGAATTTGGCCAGCGATAAGCATTTCATTGGGTAACAGAAAAAACTAAACAAAACGTAATTGCATTATGCATCATTGCATTAAGGTGGATTTGTGTCAAATTTCCTGTGAGGCGGAAGTGATAATCACTGGACGGATATGCTTTACATTCACATATGTATTTTTCTATGTACATATCATCATCATCATTATTATTGTTATTATTAAAACCATCAATACAATCATCAGCATAATAATAATAATTCTTATTATTAACATAATTATTAGCATGATTGATTTGTTATCATTACCAGCTATGGAATTCTCCAACTGTCCCTCAGCCAGATGAGAGAATTGAATTGAATTTAATTTAAATATAAGTACATAGAATCGTTATTATTATTATTATTATTATTATTATTATTATTATTATTATTATTATGATTATTATTATTATTATTATTATTATTAACATAATTACTATTAGCATGATAATTTTGTTATTATTAGCAGCTATAGAATTTTATTGTCCCTTAGCCAGATGAGGGAAATTAATTACACTTAATTTCACTATATGCACATATAATCATCATCCTTATGATTTTTATTATTAAAATAATCAATATAATCATCACCATAATTATAATTATTATTATTATTGTTGTTATTGACATAATTATTATCATAATGATTATAATCATCATTATTATTATTACTAACATAATTGATATTACTAGCAAAAACAGTTACGAGCATGATTATTTTTGTTATTAATACCAGCTATGGAATCTGCACCAACTGCCGCTCAGCCAGATGAGGGAATGAAATTCCGGTTGTCCGTGTTTATGCCTTTATTAAATTCATATTCAGGTCCAGTTCTGGTCTTGGCATTCAGCTCGGGGCCTGGTCCCATTTTCAAATATCAGATTGATTGTTTCAGTTCTGGATCACAAATTTCTCCATCTTTTGGGATTCCTTTGCATTTGTTTCTCGCCTCAACACGTTTCATCAGCAGCAGTGGCGATCCCCCGTATTTAAACCTTGGCAGCAGCGGCGAGCCCCCCAATTAACTCACTTAAAATGTGTAGAAAGCTCAGTGCAGAGCCAGATCATCTGGTGGAAATTGACTTGTTGGACGGAGAGACAAAGACAAAAATGAGGCAAGAAAATTTTCCAATGAGGTGTAGAATGAAAACTAGACTTAGGATTGTTCTTCTTGCTTTTTTTACATTCACGACTCCTTCCACACACCGCAAGCATGTTGGAGGCAGAGGCGCGATGTACCTTTACAAACAGCTACACATACGTGTTTCACACATGCACACACACACACAAGTTCCTTGCTCTCTCCCTGCCCCTTTCCCTTCTGACAGCTCAGCTCCAGCTAAACGGTCCGCAGAGAGCCGCCGCCAAAACATCCAGCCCGATAGCTAAACGACTGTGGGATTTCACCTAACGTCAGTTAGAGACCCCGGTCAGTCAGCAAAACCTGCTTGCACATGTCAGATTGTCTTGTTAGGCGGTCCCTGTGTGGATATGTGTGTGCGTTTGTGTGTGTGTGTGTGTGTGTGTGTGTGTGTGTGTGTGTCTCTGTCCACCCTCCCAGTGGGTGTGGTCCTGCGCTACTGATTCGGATGCGGGTTGCCTCCACCGAGTCCCTCACACCTGCCAGGCTTCTGTCCAGTATCCGCGGAGCTAGCGCGCTCAAATCCCCCGTGCGTGAGCGTGTCGTCGAACCCGTAACACGTACGAGCGTGGAAAAACCCAACGAAAATGTGCAGACACTTCACCTCGTTTTCGGTCGGTCTTCGACTCGCCGCGCAGAAGAGCCTGCGATTAAAACGAATTCTCAAGAAAGCTGGAGTCACTGCCCCCATTTGCTAGCAGGCTAGTGAGTTAGCACCAAGAACCCAAGTGCAAGGGCATCTCTCTGCACTGGGGCGATGCACGGCAGCTACATTATCTACATTATGCAAGCACGTGTAAATAACCCCATAAATACATTTCCATGCAAGTAGAAAAATGCATTAAATAGCCGCTGTTTGGAAAATCATATCCGTCACACGCGCCCTCGTCCACTGCATCTAAATAAGAATAAACGCGGCATGACCCTAAAGCATCTGAATAAAAGAATCTGTAGGGAAGAGAGGCTGCAGGCTCGTGCTGACACCAGACTTCATTCCACAGACAAAATCAATAGTGTATGTTTGCATTTACATATGTATGATCCCGTGTCTGCTGACTGATCATTTCTCAGCCCTCGTGAAAGGGCGAAACAAGCTTCTAGGGACGCTTGATTAGACAGATGGTCTCGAAACCATCACTAAACAGATGGCGTCAAATTGTCGATAGCTTTAGCTGCCGGAATAGCCCACAGATACGGAAAGGCCATCTGGGTCCATGGGTGGTTTCGGTATCAGCCCCTGCACTCTTTTGTCGTTTATGATCATCAGAAAATCACCGGGACGAATCCAAATGGGAAAAGACAGAAAGCAACATCGGGAAATGATGATAGATGCGCGAGTGGAGGTTCCAGCTCTTCGTGTTACGCATTCCCATTGGTTAGTTTGCCCCAACATTATAAACAGTGGCAAAGAAATTCTTAAAAACCAGCATTTACGTTCCAGGTCAGAAATTCACAGATTTAACAATCAAGTGAAATAGCTGAAAACCGCTGGGTCTTTAGTGATGATAGTAATTTTTGTATTGTTATTCCATTCTGGAAATATTGGCTGAGAAAACCTTCTTTCGAGATTTTTGTCCAAGAATTTTATCAACCATTTACATTAATATTGCCAAAAAGAGAAAAAAGTGCCTGAAAAAAACAACTTGTTTTTTATTATAAATGTGATGTCAATTCTGTTATTATTATCATTATCATTATCATTATCATTATTGTTGTTGTTGTTGTTGTTGTTGTTGCTGTTGTTGTTGTTGTTGTTGTTGTTGTTATTATTATTATTATTATTATTAATGATAATAATTATTATTTCTACTACTACTGCAACTACTTCTGTAGTTATTGCCATTAATTTTCTTATTTGTATTGTTATGATTATCAATCATCATTAGCCATTTTTTCATTACGACTTATGTAATAATATTCATTATTCTTAATAATAAAAACAATAATAAGATTTACGGTTCAATGGAATATAAACAAAACCTGCCATCACGTCCATCTATTCAAGCAAATACCATCTGTTCTCCCGTACAGACTTGTCTCTGCACCCATATTGTTATTTTGTTTGGCCAGTAATTAGAAAAGGATCCTGCTCTTTTTTTCTTTCCCATCGTGGTTTTGCGGTGGGGAACAGGAACGTATTTCAGCAATAATATTCTAATAAGCTGAGTTCTATTAATTGACATCGAGGTTTAAGGAAACCCTGATGCGCTGGATTTACACACCCCACCTCCACGGAAAAATAATTAAGTACGCAAGCTATGTTGCCTGGAGTAAATACCTCGGGGAGTCATTTGAATTGCAAATACTCTCGAAATACAGGCCAGGTTCACGAGTGTTGCCTTAGTCAGACGGGTGTTTGCATACAGAGAAGATCCAGCGTGACGGAGCGTCTGATTTCTCTTTGATGTCCCACCATCGAGGAAGAGGACCGACCTTTCAGAGAGGAGCCGATCCGGCGTCGGACGGTTTGCTGGGGATAGGAGGGGAGAGGAGCGAAAAAAGAAAGAAAAAAAAAGGACAGGATGGCATCAGGTCCCTCCATATGGCTATCTGATCTTTCAGCTTGGATCTGCCAAACCTGTGGGAGGTTGGATGTGATCAGTGCAAGTTGGATTTCCAACATTTCGAATATCAGACAACGTTTCTCCGAAATTTTCCGGGTTGCTTTTTTTTTTTGGAATCGTCTCACCGCGTCGTACGCAATCTAAAATGTCAGAAGCAGATTAAAATAAAATAAAATAAAATAAAATAAAATAAAATAAAATAAAATAAAATAAAATAAAATAAAATAAAATAAAATAAAGGGAGCATTGGATATGACAATAATATCAATTTTAAATTAATCACAACTAGCCCTTGGGGTTGCCTGAAACTACACTGGCGCCTGAAGTTCATCATCCTCACAAGCTTTCGCTTGGTAAAGGCTTTGCTTTCGAGAAAACATCTCGGGGGTTTATCATTTTATTTAATTTTATTCTTTTTAATTGGACTCTGAAAGCACGGCATCGGTGTCATTTTTTATTCTCTTTCTTCATCATCGTCAGAAACCGACTCGGGCTACTCGGGTTAACTGTTACATTCAGGTGACGTCTTCTCATGTTCCCACACGGTCACGCATCCCTTTATATCGCAGAGCGAGACACCAGAAATATCCGCAGTGTTGCTGCGCCCTGATCGCTCCCTCAAGCATTGTGTGTGATAAACTCTAAAATGAATTCCCGTACATGAAGAATAATTACCCACCTCCGACCATCTGGAGTGAGACGAGGGTGATATTCTGCTGAACCTAAAGCCGGATGCCATCGCAATCATATGTTTCCACTTCATTTTCAAAAGCGCCTTTATTAGTTTTTTTTCTCATGAGCAATCGAGAAGAAGATTACGAGCCATGCGAACTCGATTAACCGGGGTTACGAAATGTAAACATCGCGACCGACTGATGCAAGCGCGTGTGCGCGTAGTCGAAACACCCTCGGGTCTATTGTGTATTGGGTTTTACTGTTTCGCAGTTTCCCTCATTATCATTGACGCGACAGAATTGCAACATTAACTGGCCCTGAGTATTCCATAACTATTGTAAAACTGCAATTATCATACACGCCGCAACATTTAACTCGGCCCTACAAACGGTAATATCGCATCGCCAACCGCTGATAGTGCTTAATTGAATCCTTACACCAAACGGTCCCCGGTCGCCACTCGTTATGAAGTGCCCAGGTGTTCATAAACGGGCATGTCGAAAAACGAAAACATGTTTGGTCGCGAGGCAGGGAGCGCCATGAGATCGCCGGCACACAGGCGGCATTGTCGTAATTTGGGTGGCGATCAAGTCGAGCTCGTGGTGTTAACTTTTAGCTGGATGACAGAATGGGTTAACAAGGAGTTGATAAGTGGGGAAAACAAAAGTCCGGATTGGTTTCGCGCGGTTTGTACGAGGCTGGACAGACTCTGTTCCCCGCGTTGTCGGAAGATCGTGTTCTCCGCGTGGAGCCGAACAAGGACACGGAACAGAGCGCATTTTTTTGAGCGAAACCCAAGGATGACGCAAACACAGGGAAAAGAGAGCCACCCGGGGAAGATGGAAAAATAAATCAATTTCCTTTTCTTTGACACATGACGTGTGCGTGGCAAGAGTCACAAACAAACCCATGGACCGACGGACGGATCCGCACAGCAACACGAACTGACGCCCGCCATTGACTGGGTTCCTCGGAGGGAGGCGAGAGAGAGAGAGAGAGAGAGAGAAAGAGAGACAGAAGGGCTGTGACTGTGATTCGTCATTAGCCGTTTAAAGGAAGATACAAAACAAAACACCAGCTCTTTGTACTGCACAAGAAAGGGTGGGAAATTGAGTTGAATGGAATCCCCAGAGATCCCCATCATATCAGTGGGGCAACATTCACACACACACACAAGAATGAGAAGCAAAAGCACTGTCAGGCAAGCCTGCTTTCACTGGAAGGCGAGTTCTTTACATTTTGCGTATTCCATTTCATGGTCCTGTTTGGAAAAAGAAGTTGTCCACAGACCGAGCACCATAACTAAGCTATGTTAAAAACACCCCGGTTCTTAATCCAGTCCGGCTGAATGCTGTGTGAATGCGGGGTCACTGCCCGTGCTCGCACTGCCACAATGGTGCATTATGTGGTCAATGTTTTTTTTTTGGTGTCTATTTCATATTTCCGCATTTGCCCTTTGGTCGTACGATTCCGGACGACAAGCATTAACCGTGGCATGCCAGAGCAGACCACCAGTTACTCCCGCTTTGCGGGTGAATGCTATCTTTTTTTTTTCAGTCCGTTGCCTATCTTGTTACTGTTGTCGTTTCATCTTGCTGCCTATTCTTTTTTTACATTTTTTTTTTATATAGATATCAATTGACTATCTTTTAATTGTCTCTCTTATGTATATTCATACTCATATTTCTTGATATTATTATTGTTGCGCTGCTGTGACAAAAGAATTTCCCAAATGGGGATCAATAAAGTATAATCTTAATCTTATCTTATCTTATCTTTATTCAATTTTATCTTATCTCATCTCATCTCATCTCATCTCATCTCATCTCCATCTCATCTCATCTCATCTTATCTTATCTTATCTTATCTTATCTTATCTTATCTTATCTAGTGTAACAAACACTGTGGAACTACGAGGTGTGAAAATGCCATGCAGGTCTTCTGCAGAGTCATGTTAGCGCCATGCTAGTCAAGAAGGACCGCTGTGGAGGTTGGTTACGGTTAGCATCTGCTTGGCGGGGGATGTTTTTTGTGTTTGTTTTCTCTCTTCGATGAGCGAAGTATCGAGACGCGCCGGGCTTCCCTGCCCCCGACATCCACAGCCCGCAGAGGATCTTGCAAGTGTGTTTGACTGAATAACGTGGCCATACCGCTTGAGTTCCTGCCTCTTGACACTGGCCGGGATATCATGGGTCATGATGGATTTATTGATTTTTGGCACGCTTCCTCCTCGGCAGCGCCGTTCGCGTCCAAGACAACCGCGATTTTCCGATAGCGCCTCAAGCGTAAATTATTTTTGGACGCTCTGCTATGAATGTCTGTTTCACACGTACTGGACACAGTCCGGACAAACTGTATCCGTGTTGTCCCCGGATTATCTGCAATGATGACTGCCTCCATATTGTTAAAAACTAAATCAACAGGGATTTCTTTCATCCGGTTCATGAACATTGCTGATTGTAACTCTTGGCTCCTGAACTGACAGCGTTATGCTGTCCAGAGTTCAATTTAGATCTTAGTTTGAGGTTTGAGTGATGTTAATTTTCCGTTTTTCGCATATATTTTTGAATATATGCGAAGGGCGGTGAAATAAACCGTCTTGCTTCAGACTGCATGGGTTTTGGCAACGGTCAAAAGAGGAAAAAAGCCATTTACGCTACGCTCGGGTTTCCCTCAGGGGAGGAAACTTCTCTGCAGCTGGTGGAGAAAATGCTGCAAGCAGAATAGAATGACTTGTCGGAAAAATGTTATATATTCTCATGCAAGTCGTTCTGTTTAACATTCATTTATACAGTGTAAACAAAAAAACGTATTTTAACTATCAACTTCACATGCTCTGAATGAAGTAGCGAGCGAAGCTAGCACACACACCGACAACCTGTCCTAATTCGCCTTCGCCCCGATCATGCGCAGATTAGCCGCCGAGCTAAGTGGCACCAGTACAGCTGGCATTATACAACACTGCAGTTCGCCGCAAATCTTTATCCTCTCGGCTGAATTACGAGGCCGAAGCGTATCCTGGCAACCCATTTGCCATAATTTGATAACAAAGGGGCCGTTTTGTTTATCTGCACTCATTTAGGTTGTTGTTACAAACTGCAGCTGCAGGCACCGTCCCACAACCCCAGCCCAATTCTCTGGAGTTGCTAATTGGACTCTGAAATCTTTGTCCCCTGACCTAGATGATATCGCTAGTTGTTATAATTCCCAAATTGCAGTCCCGTAGCATGTAGGGAGCTCCGAGCAGATCAAATACTGTCCGTTCAATTATGACTTGGGAGAAGTTAAACAACTGTGAGATACCATCAATTAAAAGCAAGTTGGGTTTATAATTGACTTCAAATATTTATTTAAGAGGTTTGTTTGGTAGGGAGTGTTTGGCGCTTGGCATATAACAATTAAGCTATTAGATAACTGCTGTGTGAAAAGTTAGCTCACCTTGAACAGATTCGTTTCAATGGGAAAACCTGAAAATCAATGACTGTCCTTGTGTTGTGGGATCTTAATTTGATTCAAGAAAGCTTGTATTGGTAAACGGCTTACCATTAAATATCAAATTAAAGTAATCATCGATTCAGTGAATCTGGAAAGGACAGATACTCGTCAGATCTCATGCGGGGCAATCACATCTTAATCCAATATGCACAAAAACAAGTAGATGGTTGGAGGATTGTGGGGAATGCATGGTTCTCACTCCCTCTGGATCCCAGAGCAATTGAATCTCTTTGCACTTTAATAAGCCACTTTGTCCTCTTACCCCCCTTTTTTTTTTACCTTTTTACTGATGACATTCTTATCTCGTATTAATCTGCGCTACTTTGTATCACTTTTTTTTTTTTTAATGAGTTTCACTTATTCTCTCTTGCTTTCTCAGCAATTTCAGGAAAAAAGGTTTTCGTGTGAAAGCAAAAAAAAAAAAAGAAGAAGAAAAAAAACGGCCCTTATTTTGGAGAACTTGTAACCAAATGAGATTGGTATAAATAATTAGATAAATACGTGAATAGGGGAAAAAAATAGATAAAATACAAATTACAATATCGATACTGTTTTTTTTTGTTTGTTTGTTTTGAAAACGTGATTTATAAGACAAGCCTGCTGTATTAGGCGAAACCTCATGAAAAAAACACGAGCGTATGCCCAGGCGCAAACGGCTGCACGATAAAATTTTCATGAGTGAAATGGCTTTCCTTGTCGGTCGGCTCCGGATTAGAAGGGTCATCATCGTTTCATTTTGCGAGTCCAAAATCACCAGTGACACCCCCGCGATGCACAGATGCGGACGAGCGCTACTACTGTACATTACAAGCCCACGGTCCATGGATTCCATGGGGACAGGTAAAAAATGGCAGCATGAATACATCAAGTTTAACCAGGCATGAGGAAAATGAACAGGGGTGGGGGGGGGGAATCACCCTTAGGGCAACTCCAATGCATTACTTTAGCTACTGCGCCGTGTCAAGGGCCCGGGCAGGATGTATTTATCAGTTAAAGTTATGTTATTCCCTGACAGAATATTGTTAGAGAGTAGAGCCACTTTGGTGGGGAAAGATGTCCCGAGGTAGTCCGGGTTGACATTTCATACTTTGGTTTCGACCGTTCCAATTTTGTGTTTTTATAATTCGTCGGGAAGAGAAGAAAAGAGAAAGAAAAAAAAAAAAAAAAAAGAAACGACCAATGCAATATTAATCTTTGTCCGCTTTGCGGTTTGGCTGAAGTTTCAATCAACACCTTTGGAATGAGCAAATAGTGACTAGATTTGGTTTTGGTTTCTTCCATCTGCAGGTCGTTGCGACCCAGTCAAAGAGAGAAAAGCCGACGCTCACTTCTTTATGTTAGCACGCGCTTTGCTACCTGGATCATTTTCGAGACTGGCGTCGCGGCTCTGCAGGGTCTTTCTCCTGATTTACTGTGATAGCTTTGCACAAATGACCACTGTAGCAGGCGGCCGCTCGGTATAATATTACAGTTGGCAGCCCTTATTAACAAGCACATTATTCTGTGTATCCGCTAACCCGCTGTGCCGGCCAAGGGCTGAATTGTGTTGTCGTCGGCTAGCAGCAGATGGAAGACACTCTTCAACCCCCCCCCCCACGTCCTTTTTTTTTTGCGCAGACACGGTTGGTCCTCGACAAAAATGCATCCCGATTCTTCACCATAGCCGTCTCTCGCGGACGTGTCCCTCGAAGAGCGGAGGTTACCGATTGGTCCGTTTTTCCACTGGATTGTAGCCCCTTGTTTTAGCCCGGATGGATAAATTAGCATTTGCATGGAGAGAACAAAAAAGCTCTAACATCAAGAAATGAATACTTTAAATGCTAAGTTTTTTATTCATTTATCTTAGCTTATCCTGCGCTCCCGTCCCAGCTGTCATTGGGCGATGGGCGGGTTTCACCTCGGACCTCTCGCCGGTCAATCACAGGCCCACATATGGAGACATGGATCCGTTCAACCTCTCATCCACACCACGTAGGTTCTCCGGAGAACCCGGAAGAAGCGCTAACAACTGCACCGCTGTGCCGTCCTTATTTATTTATGTATTATTCTATTTTTTTATTCACTTTTCCACAGCATCCGTTCCCTTTGTGTCACTCACTGTCCACACTCACACACGCACACACACACACACACACACACACACACACACACACACACACACACACACACACACATGCAACGGCTTGCAGAGTGTGCCGTGAGTCATCACTCTTCTGCGCTTCCCTGATTAGACTGACCGGATTCCGAGTCAATAAGTCGGTCGCTCGAAAACGTGGGTACGCGAACGTGTTTTTCGCGCGGCCGCTAACTCGCTCTCTCTCTACTTGTTAGTCGCGTATTTCCGCGGTGACTCGGTGGAACTCAAACGTAGGATATGTCAACAAATACAGCATGTCTGCTCGTGTCATACTCGGTTTTTTACACGCCTTGGGAGTCGGGCTGATGAATGGCCATTCGAATGAGGTTGGACATCCAGGATTACCGCAGTCTGTTCTCTCTTATGCTGTTGCCAAGGAGAAAATGCCTGCATCTTCACAGAGACCCCCCCACCTCCACCCCACCCTCTCTACTTTATTTATTTTTTTTTTCCCCTTAAACAGCTGGGCTCCAGATATCAATGGGAGAGACTCCCAGCGGAGTTAAATAATAATGAATTCATTTCCGCAATTAATGGCGGCGTATCAGACTCAACGTCTGTTAGCTCAGGTTTTATAGTCTGAGCATCGCGGCTTAACGTCCGGGGGTCAGTTTGCATTTCCTGACATATGTCGGTTAAAATGTAGCTAAAAAGTAATTGAAAAAAATTCCTCCAATCTCACAAATGTGAGCTCGTGTTCAAAAAAGCCACGCCGCAACGTCTCTTCGTTACAGAACAACGCAGAGATCATCCCGGTCAATGTCTTCTTCTCGGACTTGATTTTCTTCCCTCGAAGTCGCGTCGGCTCTCGTCCCAGAGGGTTCTCCGGCTCAGGAACAGCTCCGACCTGGAGGAGCGTCTTCGAGGGGGAGAAAACCAAGTCCAGTTGCCACGGGTCAACTTTTGACAAGGATTTACCGTGACCTTGGTGACCGAGAACCTCGGCAGACATGCAGAGATTCGCATTCACCCGGAAAATAGTCCCTTCTTTTTTGTTGTGCCTACTTTCATCATTGCGCGATAACACGTCACAGAGAGACAAACAACTGGTCATTCTTTCGTTTTGCATATTGAGATGTAAAAATGATTCGAGGATCTGGACATTTTAGGCTCTCACTGACCTTTCTGCATGTTCGTGGCCTTCAGGAGGACCCCAGAGAAACCCGGAGGAAAGAAACGAGGAGGAAACGGAGGCTCCGGACAGAAAAGGCCGGTCGGAATCCAACCAGGGATTTTCTCGCTAACCACCGCAAAACCGCTGCAGACCATTGAAGACCGGGATTTAAAACGGATCCAGCAGATGGAGGTTTGGAAAATTAAAGACAAATAGCTCGATGAAACGACACAAATCATCGTTTCAACGGGAGAAAAAAAAAAAAAAAAAAACCTTCAGGTTGGGAACTTCTTGTACCGTGTGGTTGTCATTAATTTGAGATCAGCTTTGAGAACTCAAGTTTGACATTTTGCAAATTTGCCCGTTCGCCACTTAAGGTTAGATGAGGCGGCAGACAGCCCCGCATTCACGTCTTTTCGGTGGGGAACTCGTGGGGAGACAAATGAGCTCGCTTATCGCGGCGAACAGCTGCTCTTGCTCTGTTCAAAGCTTTAAAAATGCCAATCCAAATCCTTTAAATTCAGTAATTAACACACCGTGTCTTCATTACTCGGCCTATACATATGTAAATGGAAAATACGCTACGTTGTCCTATTAATCTGTCTCGATAAAATGCGAATGCTTTAATTAGTAAGCACAGAAATATCATCTGTTTTGGATAGCAATGTGTTGCGTAAGTGCTTATCGATAAAAATGATTACGAATAGGTGATTCTGTAATGTTGAACTGCATCTGGGAGCGGCGGGCGGTTTGTGAGCCCGGTTTTGCAGCTGCCAAACGATGCTCCCGCTCCCCAGGCGTCCCAGTAGAGAATCGATCAATGGATTCTATCTCTGCGTCCGGTCGCCGCCGTCCCCCCGAAAGCGTTGTCGTTTCCCCGCGGCTTCATCTAAACCTGCTAGCATCGCTGAAGACGCCCGTTAACGTTGAAACGAGGAACGTTTGTTTTTTTCAAGCAACTCCGTTTCTCTCTTATTTCCCCATCACTTCCTCCACCGTGTCGTGATAAATTTCTGTTAATTTACAGCCGGTATCCCCCCCCCCGCACGTTAATGTTTAAGTTACGGATTACCGCAATCGTTTGCTCAGCCTCCGGCGTGCTGCCGGCGGTTGGGTATCGGCTCTCCGAAAAGTTCTTTTTGTTGCGTAAAAGTGTACAATTAAAAGAATTCCTTCTCCTGGATGCGGCGGTTGCTGTGTTGACCAATCACAACACCGCCGACGCTGTTCCGGCAATAATTCCTTCGATTAATCCTCTATTAAAATCGGATTAAATCCCATATGGGGACGATGCACGGGCTCATTTCTTCCATCTTTTCTTCCATTACACGATTAACAAGTACTTTTCACCACCTGTCTCTTTCTAGCTGCAACCCTGGCTGAGAGAGGCTCCTTCCTGGTTATCCCAAACTGACTGACCTCAACAACCGTGTTTATTAGCGGCCGTTACCTCATAGAAGGTTGAAATTAGTCAAGGTAAACACTTTCTCTTTGTCCTACCTGACCCTGGTTTCCGCTGTCTTAATGGTCCGGCGGGCAATCAGGGGTTCCCGGACTTGATGAAGTGTCGCCTTTTGTGGGGAGCAAAGGCTCACTCCATCTTGGTTCTACCCGGCTGACGTCTGGAGTCCTCGGGGGGGTTCCCAGCTCCCTGCCGGTTGTTCATTCTCCCAGCCACGAGGAGAAACCCTGATGGACTCGGAATGCAAGGACGGAGCCGGAGGCGAAGTTGCTGACCGGAAGATAAAAAGGATTTCATTTGATGATTGACTTATTAGATTCATCTTTTTTTCACCCATTTGCACCGGAAGGTCAGCGCTTGAATAGGGAATAAAAAAAAGAGTGCCACGATTACGGTATATCAACGTTAACGGCAACACAATGTGCATCACGCCGGCCCACGAAAAACAATTAATTTCCAATTCGCTTTCCAAGTTCAGAAACTGGCCATTTCTAGGATAAGATCTGAGATAACCACTGGTAATATCAACCTGAAAGTCCAACGCGTGCTGTGAAAATCTGGGAGGGATTACCTTCCAGGTCATCCCCGGAAGGGGGGGGGGGTTGGGGTTTTACCCCATCTGGCTGGCTCTCGCTGACTGGCTACTTCCTGCCGGCGGCTGACGGGGAGAACATTTACGGGCAGAAGACTTCGGGAGAAGGTCGAAACTTTCAGACGGAAAACTGTGAGCTAAAACGAACATTTCATCCCGAGCGGAGAAAGAGATGGAGAAAAATAAAAAATCCTCCGGATCGTTCTCTTTTTTTTTTTTAATGCAGGGAAGAAAACATCAGAGGGGTCAAACTACAAATATGAAACACGGGAAAACGCGTCCCCCGCGCAACACAATTACCAAATCAAGCGCACGTGTCATATTTCAGAGATCACCGGTCGGACGTTACCAGATGGTAAGTTTGGAGTGACAAGGCATCGTCTGTGAAAATGAAGGGAGGGAAGGTCCTCTGGGAGAGGCTCCTCTCTCGCTGTCAAACGTTGTCCCGTGTTTCCCTCCGCCGAGTGAATCCCTGTCAGACCCGATGGGTTTCATTTCTCTCGGGGCCGTCCGGTAAATTCACTGATGAGGGGGAATCCAGGCGGACATACTGTATGTTTTGCTGGTCGTGTGTGTTCTGAATGACGGTTTTTCAAACAGACATCCGAAAGCCAAAAGTGCTCCAAAAAAAAAAAAAAAAAAAAAAAAAAAATTTTTTTTAATAAAAAAAATAAAAAAAAATTTTTTTTTTATTTTTGGTTAAAAAATATTTTTCT